>JAMXBD010001794.1:0-290701 GCA_024138025.1 Combretum micranthum | reverse complement strand
AGATGATGAACAAAAACAAAGTACGAACCTATGTGCTTTCTATAACCTTTATGGTTTAGAAAACACACACTAAGCTCATACTAATAGTATAACATAAAGAAAACTTGAAGAAAAATTACTAACAAACTAAACTTGAGAGAACTCTTTAGGAGATAATCTTGGAGAATTTTGGGAGAGTAACTTTAGTGTAGGAAAGGCGTGAAAGAAGTGAAGTAAGAGGGGGTAATTTATAGAAAATGTGGGAGATAATTTGTGTTTAATAAATAAATAAAATGAAACAAAATTGAGAGAAGAGAGAGAGCGGCCAGCACTAATTAGAGTAAAGGGGGAGAGAAATTTGTTTTTTGTATTTTTGTTAATTAAAAAAGATATGAAAGATGTGTAAGTTGTATTGGAAAAGAAAATGTGTAAGAAATAGAGGTATGGTTTGTAAGAGTAGGCTGTAAAAAAAAATAGAGATAATGAATAATGTAGAATAGTAGTAAATAAGTAATATAAAGTAGACATGACAATTAAGTATCAGTATAAGAAAATACACGTACAATTGCGATATCTATATTTTTAATTACCGAAAAATTACGAAACCGATATTTTTGAAATCCTTATATTAATTGATTATATCGTGTTATTGGAATGTTTTTATTATTTCCGGGCTATGGGATACGATTTTCAAGAACTGATCCCATTAAGTTCAAAGGACACTTGAATTTCGCAAATATATTTTTATATAACCTAAAGCTATTACGAGCTAATAACATAATCATTCTAACTTCATTTTCTAGGCTGAAGAAAACGGAAATGCCAGATCTAAATTCTAGGATTTGTACAGCCTATTGTTGCCTTTAGGTTCCGGTTGACTTTTAATTCTAAGATCAAGCTTAAAGCTAACCGAAAATTTCAGGGTTTAGATAGTAATAATGACCAAAAGTTATAAAACAAAACATTAAAGGATAATTAAGAAATGAATGATGAATAAATAATAATTATAAAGAATGGCACTACATTTACATAACTTGAATATTAAGACATTTTGTTGAGATAAAAGTATTGAACAAACCCCAAAATTAATATAGCAATGAAAGTATAACTTAAGTAAATCTATGAGATGATTAAAAAATGGATTTTTTGATAATTAAGAATTGCATGAAAGTGGAAACAATATCAAATTTCAATATAAATTAATTGGAATAAAACAATGAAAAAATGAGTGGGAGATAAAATCTTAAATCGATCAAAAGCCTTGAATCATGAAAACTAAAGTTAATTTGTTGTCAACTAGCAATGGAATGATTAATCTTGAAGTTGATTAGGGATAATTAATAATTGAGTTTAGATGTTTAATTAAAATAAGTAATGTGAATTATAGGTTATAAATGGTTAGATTGATATAATCAATTAGTAATAGACTAATTGAAATCGTGATTCCAAATACTCATTTTCAATCTTTCATCTATTTCACATATCAATTTCATGAACCAAATTTCTTAAATCTCTTAGTTTACACAAATTTGAGACTATACTTTCAACTTTTAATTACTTTAATTATTTCTCTATCAAAACCAAATTCTCTATTTGTCAACTAATTTAATTTGGATTTCCATTTCTCTTGAACTACAAATGATATAAATTTTTCTGAGCTTGATATTTAGATTTCTAAAATACTCAAAGGTAGTCTCTATAATCTAAATTCTATACTTTCAATTTCATGAATTTGAGATTACCTACTTATCTAAAAATCAGTTTCTAACCTAAATTTAACTAAATATCTGTCACGACGCCCGAGGGATATCCTAACGTGGCAGTTCGCTGTACACAATACTAAAGCTTAGAGGACTACCTCAGTCACGCAAAGGCTTCCATATCATGTACAAGGCGTACATCACAACCAAGGGAACGCATCGGAGTAGCCAATTTATATGAAAAAATAAGTAACAAGACAAAGAAATACTTTATCATAAAACATAACATATTAAATTACAATCTTAGGGTATATCCTTCTATTATCTTCAAATAAATATACATCTAGAACACATAACACCAATCATAAAGTCATTACATATAAAGACCTTACAAAATTACTTCATCTTATAATTCCATTTCCTTCATAAACTTAACATCCTTCCATGACTTCCTAATGTCATGATCCTCAATTTAAGCCACGGTATACCTGTTTCAACAACAAATCTATAAGCGTATAAGCTACAACTAACTTAGTGAGATATTTCTTTTCTTTGCACATATTTTCAAACTAGTTCATTTAGATTTTCACACAATGTATGCATACAATGCAACAATCACGTGATTACACAAATATATATAGTTATCCAGAAACCATATATAGAACGGATTTGCCCCTCCGTAATCAAAGGTTAGGAATCGGGGTTGAAGATCCTCGATCTTCTACTGCTAGTCCCCAGGTCCTCACCCACAGCATTCGGTTGGCTCGGTTCCGAACTTAGAGTCGCATTCCCAGGCAATTTGGATTCTCTAGGAAGGAACATGCCCGTGTCACCGCATAATCACACCAATCCAACTCTACGCGTAGGAGTAGCAGCCTTCCGAAAGAGATGTGACTCGGTGAATGCTATGCGTGAGCATTTTATTTTTTCTTAAGCCAAACCTTATAAAGTTTGTTGGGGGCGATCAATCAATTTAGCAAATAATAAATAGTCATACAAGTAAGCAAATAAAAACATTTAAATAGCAGTTTGAAGTTGCGATATTCTTAATTCTCAATTTCACGCATAAATAAAAAATCACATATATACATATCCCCGAATTCCCATACATATCCATTTTTATCTTTCCTTAGTATACTAATGCCACTACTTTACAAGCACAATCAAGGTAACGAAATTAAGAGGAATAACTCACTCGTCTATTTCGCGATCTTCTTAGTCGTAGTAATCCTCAAGAAGGGTAATCTCGTATCCTTCGTTACCTAAATAAAAGAAATACTCGGGATGAGTATTTCATAGAAATTCTACTTGAACTTTCTAATTCTATTTCACTATGTTCGTCAAACTCGTATAAAATAAAATTCCAATTTAAAATGGTCATAACTTGCTCATTTTAACTCAGAATTTCGCATATAATATACCGTTTTCTACCTATTCAAAAATATCTATCCATTTCTAAGGTTATCTTTGTCATATAAGGTCATTTGGGTTCCGAAAACATTGGTACAGATTTAAAACGAATATTTCTAAACTTTTGCAAATCCATTTCTAACTCAACTTCATTCAAAATCCTTAGTAAAAATATAGATATATCCATATATGTATATATAATTGATAAATCTTTTGAGTATATAAATAAGCTCACTTTATATGCAAAATTTCTAATAGTAGTGTCTTAACAATTTATTTCATATAACAATTCATTTTGAGTTGTTAAAACTTTGACTTTGACAATTTCTTTTCAGTCTTTGAAGAAACTTATAATATCATAGGTTATTATAAATGGGTATATCTCTTATTTTATTTTCTTCATTCCTTTTTCAAAACTAGTAAATTTTCCTTTAACCTTTAGTCTTGTATAAATTTTACCTCTAGTGATAAAAGATCAAGTTTATCAAAAGTGTATTAAGTTATTTGAAAACCTTTTTATGAATTTGTATTTGGAATGGTTTTAGAGGTTGAGTCTTGTCTTCTTATATTTATTATATAAGTTTTTGTTTTCTAAAACTTATCCTTTTATTTCTTTTGTAAAGAATCATCTTTATTGATAAAATCCTTTGTTTTTAATCTTACCCTATTCATATTCTTTGATAATAAGTTTTCTTCTTTAGAAGCGTGAAAATCATTATTTTCCTAAGTGCGTTTATAATTTATTATTGAATTCATCTTAACTTTGAAAACTAGTTTGTTTCTTAGTTTTGTTATGGAGTTAAAATAAAAAAAAAAAGAGTTTAAATCTTAAGCTTTTTGTAAAAACTTTTAATATTAACAAATTATTTTACTAAAACTTAGGTTACCATAATATACAATGAAAATATTTATTTCTTATGTTCCTTGTAAACTATCTTTATTATTTAAGAAACGTTGAGAAAACTCTATTTCTATGTTGTTGATAATAACTCCATTATTTTGTGATAATTACATAATAAAAATTTAGTTTTAAGTTCCTTTAATAAAGTAAAATTCTACTTTTAAATTAGTTGAGACAATATCATTATGTAAATGCAAGTATTATGAGCATATAAAATAATAAGAACATAAGAAAATATTATAAACAAATATAATAAGCAAAACAAAAATATTAAGTATTGAAACCTTAGCTTCATCAAGTATCTCGTCAAGTATTGGGAGCCTTAGCTTCATCAAGGCATCCCGGACTAAGAATAGACTAGTCCCAAAAGATTAAAGAAAATAAATAAAGATTGTTTTGACTTGATATGGATAAGTCTAAGACCAGAAAGACTAGTCTTAAAGAAATAGCGTGAAATAAATAAATTGGAAGCATGAAATTAAATAAATAACAAGTGAGCTTATATGCTCTAAAGATTATATATGTATATATATATTAGTCATTATAACAACAATAAAATCAACATAACATAATAAAATAGGAAGTTTATGTACAAGAACAAAACATGAACATGTTGTTGCTTTTACTACTCATATGAGTTTCAAAACAACAATATAGTTATGTTAAGTTACATGACATGAGAAAATACATGGTTGGAAGAAATCTTTACCTAAGGTGTTTATGTGGTTTGAAGATGGTAGTGAATGTATGGTTATGTGGGTATGTGGATTATTTGAGAAATGGTGGTTATAGAGAGAAATTTTGTGAGTAGTTGGTGAAAGAGAGTTTTGGTAGGGGAAAAGTTTATGGAGAGTGTTTGTGTAGAGAATTTGAGAGAGTTTTGATAGTGAAATGAATTGTGTGAAAGAATGAAGGAAGAAGGGGGGTATTTATAGAATTTTAGAGTAGAAATTTAGACGTAATAAAATAATTGAAAAAGAAAATAAATGAGAGGGAAGAGGGAGGAGTGGCACCGACCATGGTGAGGAAAGAGAGAGAGTGAGTTGATTTTTGTTTGTATTTTGTAAGAAAATAATTAATGTGTAAGATATGATTTGATATAAGATGTATTAGAAATATAAAAAGTAAGAAAATAGGTATGTAGGTAGAAATAGGTGTAAGAAAAAGTAGAGATAGTGAAATAGTAATGAATAGTAGGAATAGTACTATGAATAGTAGACTAGACATATAAAATATCGGTAGTAATAAAAATACGTGTAATTGAGCTCTATCTGTTATTTTTAGCTACCGAAAAATTGTAAAACTGATATTTTTTAAAAACCTTATTTAATTACGAGTCTTTTGGTGTTAATGAAAAATTTTTAGTGTTCCAAGCTCCTAGGCACGCTTTTCGAGAACTGATCCCGTTTGAGTCCGAAGGACACTCGAAATTCGCGAATCTGATATTTTTATGTTACCTTATATTATTACGAACTATTTTAAGTCATTAACTTAATTTCATTTTCTAGGGTTTGAGAATGCGGGATTGTCGGATCTTAAACATTAGGGTTTGCTATGAGCTTTGTTGACTTTTAGGGTTCTGGTTTGACTTCCAATTTTGTTGAGTTCTTCGTAAGATCATATAATTTTGGAGTTTTGTCCGTCTCATATTTTTAGCTTGATATCTATGGTTTATTTTATTTTATTTTATGATATTTAATAGTTTTTAGTTCTCGGGATCGTTTAACTGAGTCTAGGGTTATAAGTTGACTCAGTTTGACTTTTGGTGAAAATTAAAGTTTCTGATTCTAAAATTTACCAAAGAATTTAAGATCTTATCATTCTTTGTTGAGCATTATTTGGATATATTGTCTTGATTTGCATGTTAAGGAACAGTTAGGTGATTTAATTGATGTATAGATGTTGATTCAACCGATAATTGGATTTTATATTTTGTTTCAAGGGTTCTTATTTTCTCAAGACTAAAAAAATTTTGTGTCTGACTTGATTTAGAATTTGGTTTTAACTTGAGTTGATTTTTGGGATTTAAATTTTAATATTAGACTTCTAGGATTATTTTCTATGAATTATGAAAATTTTCGGGGGGTTTACAACATCAATTCAACAAATTGAATTTCTAAACTTGGTTTGTAAGTCAAGTTAGAGATTTTGTATTTATATTCTAAAATCTTCTTCTAATTGCTTTTAATGTCAATATAATGATCTGACAAGTTTGAATCAATGTTCTTAATCATTAATTAGTTTATTCTTATCCTATTTAGGGTCTGTATAGATGGTCTGTTTTCATCTGTATCTATATCTTTTTCAAAATGATACGTGTAAACTTGTTCGATTTGCATCTTTATTTTATATTATATTATTATATATATTATTCATTTGATCTTTTGATGAGAACTACCAACTTTGTTTTATCAATATCTATTTCTTGATAATAATTTTGTTAGGAAAAAAAAGTTTGAAAAAGTGTCTGTATCTACCAGAAAAAGCTAAACAAACAGACCTTAATCTCTCCTCTCTCCATTGGTTGCCACAATTTCTTCCTTTCTTCACTCCTTTTATATGTTTCTTTCTCTCCCCCTTTTCTCTCTCTCAATTCAAATTCCAATCCAAAATTTCAATTTCAAAGAAGAATTAAAGAGGAATGAGGATAGTAAGCAAGGCAGAAGAAGGAGACTAAATAGGAAGAAGCTTCAACAATGGAGGAGGAGGAGTAGCGATGAAGAAAAGATATTAAAATGTATTAAACATGTAAGTATGCTATTGTCTTTTGTTTTTAGTTGTTGTGATTGTTGTTATATGATGATTTAATGTTAGTTATGAGTAATGCTTGAGTATGAACTTGTAAATTTGTAAGATATGAGTATATGCTAGAACTCAAGTTTGTTTGGGCATGAATGGATCAAAGGAATGGATGATATGAATTGATTAAATGAGAAGAAGAAATATGAGTAAAAGTGTTATGGGTTATGTGGTTAAGTTTATATGGTGTTGGGGATGGTGTTTGATGATTAAAATAGAAGACACATTTTTGGGCTGGCACGCCCCTAACCACGGGCCATGGCAGAGGGTGTGGCAGCTACTGTGCCCCACTATTGGGCCACCACGGGGTGGTGGCAAGGGGTGTGGTGGCGTCTGCTGCCTTGTGAATTTCTACATGCTCATTGATATGGGATGTAGTGGGGGGCGTGGTGATCACTACCATCCTCAGCACGGCCCGTATGTGTCACGCCCCGAGGGGTACCCTAAACGTGGCAGTCCGCCGTACACAATACTAAAGCCTAGGAATGACTACCTTAGTCACGCAAAGGCTTCCATATCATGTACAAGGCGTACATCACAACTAAGGGAACGCATCGGAGTAGCGCAATTTATATCGATAATAAATAGGTAACAAGGCAAGAGAATATAGAACATAAACATATCACATTTCAATTCTTAAGGGCATATTCTTCTATTTTCTTCAAATAAATATACGTCCCTAATCATATAGGTTAGCACATATAAAGAACCTTACAAAATCTCTTCATCGTATGATTCCATATCCTTAATCATCCGTCCATGACTTCCTTAATGTCATGATCCTCAAATTTAATCCACGAATATACCTGTTTCAACAAAATCTATAGGGGTATAAGCTACAACTAGCTTAGTGAGTAAATCCCAAAATTCATACTCGAAGTAGATTATCAATCAAGTTTATTATTCAAACGTATGAAATGCAACAACCACGTGAGCATACAAGACATATGACTTTCCGGGAATCATATGTTGAATGAATTTACGCCCTTCATTCGGGGTTGGGGATTCAGGCCAATTACGGCCACCACTTTTAAAAACAATTTTATAGATCTTACCGGCTCCTATACGCCATCAAAAATTTGTAGTTTATTACAGGCTCCTACTAGCCATCAAAAACTTGTAGTTTGTTACAGGCTCCTACTAGCCATCACTTTTGTAGTTCTTACCGGCTCCTACTCGCCACTTACATGATATACCGGTTATGTCTACCACCACTATTATACACTTGTCCCACCAATTGTATAGTAGCGAATGCAATGTGACTCAACATATGAAGTGCATGAATTGTTTCTTTAATTAAAGTCTAGTAGTTACATTTTAAGTTCTTTCAAGTGATCAACCAATTTCACACACTCCAAGATATTAATACGCATACAATCATTATTTCAAACAAATCGAATTTCGATATACTTAGTATTCTTTCAACATATTATCAGACACTTCCATTTTATTTTTCTTAGATTCTAGTGCAACTAATTTTACAAGCACAATCAAGAGTATGAAAAATAACGGGAAATAACTCACGATGCCATGGACGTCTACTCTTCTAAGCGGATGAGTCGTTCACACACTCCACTTAATCGTAACAATCCTGGGGTAAAGGAATCCTTCCTCGGGATCACCTAACCAAAGAAAATACCCACAGTGAGTTTTTCTTGAAGATTTTCTTGCATTTTGACAAAACAATGTCAAAGAACGTTAAAGTTCGTATGATGGAATGTTCCAACTTAAAATGGCCATAACTTGGTCATTTTAACTCGGAATCGCGCATATAATATACCGTTTTCTACCTATTCGAAAAGTTCTATCCATTTCTAAACTTATCTTGGTCATAAAAGGTCATTTGGGTTCCGAAAACGTCAGGTACAGATTTAAAACGAATTTTCTAAACTTTTGCAAAAATCCATTCTCTAACTCAACTTTATTTTTAAAGAAAATCCTTTTGTAACCATATAAATATATATTTGATAAACACTTTTTAAATATATAGGTATGCTCACTTTATATGCAAAAATCCTAATGGTAGTGTCTCAACAATTTATTCATTTTGATCTTAAAACTATTAACTTTGATAGTTTCTTTTCAAGTATTTAGAAGAAACCTTATATTTTTATTACAAATGAATATATTCTTATTTTATTTCCTTCATTCCTTTTTCCAAAACAAACAAATTTCCCTTTAACCCTAGTCTTTCATAAATTTCATTTCTATTGATAAAAGGTTAATTTATCAAACTATATTAAGTTGTCAAAAACCTTTTCATAATTTGTTTATTTAAGATGATCTTAGAAAATGAGTCTTGTTTTCTTATATCTATTTCTAAAATATAAGCTTTTGCTTTCTAAAACTTGTTCTTTCATTTCTTTTGAAAAGAATCATTTTTATTGATAAAATATATTATTGCTAACCTTACTTTATATTCTTTTGAAAACAAGTTCTTTCTTTTAGAATTTTAAAAATCATTACTTTTCCTAAGTGGGTTCTTCATGAGTTGATTTTTATATTAACTTTGAAAACTAGTTTGTTCCTTAGTTTAGAAAAGAATTTAAGTTTTCAATCATTAGCGATTTATTTTTCTTAAAACTTAAATTGCCATGAAATATAAAGAAGATATTTATTTCTTATAAAACTATCTTCGTCATTTTAGGAAAATCTTGGGAAAGCTTGTAGTGCTTTATTTTTATGTTGTTTGATAAAAACTTCATTATTTTATGACAAACCATATGATAGAAAATCTAGTTTTGAGTTCCCTTAATAAAATGAAATTCTACTTTTTAGACTTAGTTGAGACATTAACATTATGTAGATGCAAGTAACATGAGCATATAAAATAATAAGAACATAAGAAAACACTAGAAATAAATAATAAGTAAGAAAATAAAATATCAAGCATTGGGAACCTTAGCTTCATCAAGGAATCCCGATCAAGAATTGGAGCCTTAGCTTTATCAAGGCATCCCGGGACTAAGAATGGACTAGTCCCGAAAGATTAAAGAAAATAAATAAAAGATTGTTTTGACTTGATATGAACAAGTCTAAGACTAGAAAGACTAGTCTTAATAACATAAAATAAATAAATTGCATAACTTGAAATAAATAAATAACAAATGAGCTTATATGCTCTAAATAAATATATATACATAATATACATAATACTATTATATAAGCAAATAATAATAACAACATAATAAAATAGGAAGCTTATGTACAAGAACAAAACATGAACATGTTGTTGCTTTTACTACTATGAGTTTCAAAACAACACCATAGTCATGTTAAGTTACATGACATGGATGAATAATAGATGGAATAAATTTTACCTAAGGTATGAAAGAGGTATGAAGGTGGTAGATGAAATGGGTATTATGTGAGTAGTGATATGTGGTAGATAGTTTATGTATGAGGGATGATTTTTGTGAGGAATTGTTTGAGAGAGTTTTGGTAGAGAGAATTCTTGAAGGAGAATTTGTGGAGAGATTTTGAGAGAGTTTTGGTAGTGAAGAATTGTGTGAAAGAGTGGAAGAGGAAGGGGGTATTTATAGAATTTTTGGAGTGATTTTTGGATGTAATAAAATAATTGTAAAAGAAAAAATAGAGATAAAGGGGGAGAGAGAGGCGCCGGTTTTGGCATTTAGAGGGGGGAAAATTTGTTTTATTTTATTTGTTTGTGTAATAAAGAAGTAATGTGTAAAGTTGATGTGATTAAAGGTGTATTGGAAATGAAAAAAAGTAAGAAAATAGGTATGTAGGTGTAAGAAATAGGTGTAAGAAAAAGTAGAGATAGGTGAATAGTAATGAATAGTAGAAAAAGTACTATGAATAGTAGACTAGACAATTAAAGTACCGGTAGTAATAAAATACGCGTAATAATGCGATATCTGTAATTTTTAGCTACCGAAAAATTCCAAAACTGATATTTTTGGAATCCTTGTTTTTACGAGTCTATTGGTATAAACGGAATATTTTTAATATTCCGAGCTCCGGGACACGCTTTTCGAGAACCGATCCCGTTTGGGTCCGAAGGTCACTCGAATTTCGCGAATCTGATATTTTTATGTTACCCTATGTTATTACGAACTATTCTAGGCCTTTAACTTAATTTCGTTTTCTAGGGTTTGAAAACGCGGGATTGCCGGATCTTAAACACTAGGGTTCGTTATAGGCTTGTTGACTTTTAGGGTTCCGTTTTGAATTCCGTTTTCGTCGAGATATTCGTAAGATCGTATAATTTTCGAGTCTTGATCGTTTTAGAATTTTAGCTCGAGATTTATGTTTTATTTTATTTTATTTCATTTGTGATTATTTAATAGTTTTTAGTTCTCGGAATCGTTTAACCGAGTCCGGGTTTATGAGTTGACTCAGTTTGACTTTTGGTGGGAATTTGAAATTTGTGATTTCTAAATTTTATCGACGGTTTTAAGATTTTGCTGTTGATTGTTATTTGGATATATTGTCTTGATTTGCGTGTTAGGAAACGGTTAGATGATTTAATTGATGTACGAACGTTGATTAAATCGGTAGTTGGACTTTCTATTTTGTTTCAAGGGTTTTCGTTTTCTCAAGGTTGAGAGAACTCGTTTTTGTTCTTATTAAATTTTAACTTGGTTTAACTTTTGGGGTTTCGTTTCCAGTGTTTTGACTCGGTCTAGAATTTGGTTTTTATCTTGAGTGATTTTTGGGATCTCGATTTCTAAACTTTTAGAATTTTTCTATGAATTAGGAAAATTTTTGGGGATTTACAACCTACCCACCTTAAAGAAAGTTTTGTCCTCAAAACTTGTTATGCGTACGTAGTCTTGTAAATATTGGTGAGAATTTGTATGTCGCATTTCATCAATATTCTTGACATTTGGAATTTTGTCTCACATTTATTTGTTGGAAAGGTATTACGATTTTATTAAGTTGTTTCCTTAATCTCGATACATCTGATATCTTCTTTAGTTTTACTTCCATAAAAGGGTTTGGAAGTTTATCGTTGTTCTTGAATTTCTTCTTTCATATTTTTCTATTTCGCATAAATCTGTAGTCGGTAATATTGGAATTTTGTTAATCTTGTGTGTTTAATATTTTATGCAATATAGCATATATAGAATCAATAAGATTTGGTTTTAGCGATTTTCAACCTTCACTTTGACTCTTTCTGAAGAGTTTCAGACTTAACCAATACAGCAGACGACTGACGACTTGACACTTGACTTGACTCGATAAACTGACGACGACTCGATATGACGCTGGTACATTCACTTGACGAAGGAAGGTTGTGAATTCGCTTGCCCATTCTTATGTGAGTATATATATGACATGCACGTATAAAATACACACTGTTTATACTTATTCCATAGCATGGTCATCTTGACAAGGTTTGAGGTCAAGATGAAAAATTTGGAATTTGCTTGTTGAGATCTTATCGTCACCGGTTCTAGCTTTTAGGCGGTAATAGTTATGCTTTTGATGTATTTTGGCGTGTTTAAGGTAAAATTGAATTGCCTTCTTCTTTTGATATATACAAAATTTTCGACAATCATATTTTTATTCCATCTGGAGTAAGGTGACGGTTACATAATCTATGGTCATTACTGGCAACTATCGGTATAACAAGAGA
Source organism: Combretum micranthum (assembly GCA_024138025.1). Lineage (NCBI taxonomy): Eukaryota > Viridiplantae > Streptophyta > Magnoliopsida > Myrtales > Combretaceae > Combretum > Combretum micranthum. The sequence continues at coordinate 278,310 of JAMXBD010001794.1, read as the reverse complement.
TTTATCATCTAAGGGTAGCCTGATATAGACTCATGTTCAGGACTACCGTCTTCTTCCAAAACAGCGAATTCTATTTCTTGGTTGGCTTCCTCACAATTCCATTGTCCTTGTAGGTTGTACACATGTATTCCTCGTGGGGGTATTGCTGAGTACCTCTCTTCCATATTTTTCTTTTAGGACACTTCTTGGCAATATGTCCCGACTCCTTACAGATCAGACAAGTGGCAGAGGTTTTCCTTGGGCATCTCATGACTTTGTGATTCGAACTTCCGCAGTAGTAACACTTGTGTTGCAACTTAGGACACTGTCTTGGTTGATGTTCCTTTTTGCATTTCCAACATTGGGTATCTAGTTTCTTTTTATCCCTCTTTCTACTCGGGCTGACCAATGTTTCGAGCTTATTGACTTTGAGCTTAAGCTAGGTTCACTTATAGATTCTTCCTCAATTATCATATCATTTTCTTCCGTCCTCCTCCTTTTCTTAGCACCATCCACAATTCGTGCTTCTTCTACTAGTTCTTGGAAATCTTTGATGTCAAATTCTATCAACTTGATACGAAGGTCTTCATTCAATCCTCCTAAGAAGACTTGTCTTTTTAGTTCCTCGCTATCCTTATATGATTCCGGGGCATATTGTAACAGCTTACTGAACTCTGTTTCATATTGTTCAAGACTACGACCTCCTTGAGAAATACTTAGGAAATCTGCACTAAATTGGATTCTCAAGCTTCCAGGGAAAAAGTTCTCCAAGAATTCATGCCTAAATGTCTCCCATGTGATTGGTGGTAGTAGCTCTCTACTTTTGGATTCCCACCATATTCTTGCATTGAACCTTAGCATAAAAGTCCATATGTAAGCTGAAGTGTAGTGGTACTTCAAAAGCATTGAAAGATCGTTCTATTTGTGCTAACCAATCATCAGCTTCATCCGGTTTTCCAAAGCTCCATCAAAATACCGATTGCACTTAATGAACTCTGGCAACATACTTTGATAAGGTTTCGGTAAAGGTGGCTCAGCTAGTGTTATTTCAATGGTGGCGTTGGAACTTCTGGTGCTGCTTCTTGTGCAGGTGCTGGTGTAGGCATAGCCTGAGCTGTTGTGCGAAATTCCTTATGAGGTTGGCAAGTTGTTCGATGTTAGCTTGATCCATTGCGGGTGGTTTGGTTGTTGAGGTTCTTCCGGGTTCTCAGGTTCTACAGGGGTATTTCTTGGTTGCGTTGTGCACGAGTACGTCTCCTATTTGTTCTACAGGTTTTTATTAAGCTAGCGTAAGATTTTTGAACTTTATTAAGTCTTAGGCGTTCTTCGGAAAAAACAAACAAGAAATATGCTACTAGAATTCGAGACGGAAATGAATAAATATTAGAAGAAATATTTGAAAATTGACTGAAATCATAGTAAAAAGGAAATTCATATCATGGAAACAGAAGGAAGACTTAAATACTTTCTTTACAAAAGTTCAAAGAAAGGATGCAAAACATATATTGGAATTAATTCATGAACTAGATGATAAACCACAACATCGGTTTACATTTTCAAAACATCTTTGTTCTCTTCACTCAAAAAGTTATTTACTCCTAACGCTCAACACGAGAGATCTATTGATATTTCTAGGAGACTGACTTCTTCCAAGCAAGGGCAGCTGTTCAGCTGTTAGTTCTTGTGGGGGCATCTACTCGCCTGGTGTCCCGGCTGTTTGCAGATGAAGCACTTTAAGGTTTTCTTTCCTGGACAGTCCACAATCTTATGCTCGGGATCTCCACAGAAGTAACACCTATGCTTCAGTTGTGGACACTGTCTTGGATAATGACTTTCCTTGCACTTCCAACAATTGATCTTATGCCTCTTAAAAGGTTCATTCTTAACTGTTAGGCTAGTTGTCTTATACCTTCTGACTTTGGAGCTTGGACTAGCCATAACAGAAGGGGTCTCAATTCCTTGCATTGTCACTTGGTGGGGTCCTTCCACCTGAACCGGCACATTCCTAATAAGCGCTTGCTGTAAGAGGAGCTTTTGTGTATCCACCAAACACCCTAGAAGGTCTATGACTTGTTGCATTGGATCTTGTGGTGGTGGAGTGTCTCTCACTTGTTGTTCTTCGAGAGAGGTGCTTGATTGTGGCGTAACTTCCTCGGGTAGCTTTCTAGAACCAAACGAAGCGATCGTATTAGATATTTCTTTTATTTCGAGTTTTACGCACAAGCTATTTGTTTTTAAGGAAAAGCGAAGCATGAAAGATTTTTGTCCGTCTGATTTAAAGGTTAACGTAGGTACTTAATGTTACTTGCCTAAGGGTCTTACTTGTAAAAGAGCCATTATACTTAAATTGCTCCTAATTGGTCTTGAATGGGGTTACTATGCATTAAGGCTTATCGATCTTGCTAAGGTAGGCTTACTATGGTTATTCTACATCTAGGCTCTAAGTCTCCTTCATGTTTTCTCCATATTATTCTACTATGTTCTATTTCCAAGTCATTTCCACCTTTCTCAATCTAGGGTCAACATCTTAGGGTAAATCTTATTCATGTGATACTTCCATCTCATGTCTTGCTAGATATCCTCCGATTCTTGTGAAGTACTTCCTACCTTCCCCTAATATTTTCCAAGATAAAGTTCTATTCTTAGACATAAGATCAAGTCCTACCATTCTATACTTCTCATATCCTGTCTCTTAATTCCCAAAACCTTGTTGCTCTGATACCAACTTAAACTGTCACGCCCCGAGGGGTACCCTAAACGTGGCAGTCCGCCGTACACAATACTAAAGCCTAGGAATGACTACCTTAGTCACGCAAAGGCTTCCATATCATGTACAAGGCGTACATCACAACCAAGGGAACGCATCGGAGTAGCGCAATTTATATCGATAATAAATGTAACAAGGCAAAGAGAATATAGATACATAAACATATCACATTTCAATTCTTAAGGGCATATCTTCTATTTTCTTCAAATAAATATACGTCCCTAATCATATAGGTTAGCACATATAAAGAACCTTACAAAATCTCTTCATCGTATGATTCCATATCCTTAATCATCCGTCCATGACTTCCTTAATGTCATGATCCTCAAATTTAATCCACGAATATACCTGTTTCAACAAAATCTATAGGGGTATAAGCTACAACTAGCTTAGTGAGTAAATCCCAAAATTCATACTCGAAGTAGATTATCAATCAAGTTTATTATTCAAACGTATGAAATGCAACAACCACGTGAGCATACAAGACATATGACTTTCCGGGAATCATATGTTGAATGAATTTACGCCCTTCATTCGGGGTTGGGATTCAGGCCAATTACGGCCACCACTTTTAAAAACAATTTTATAGATCTTACCGGCTCCTATACGCCATCAAAAATTTGTAGTTTATTACAGGCTCCTACTAGCCATCAAAAACTTGTAGTTTGTTACAGGCTCCTACTAGCCATCACTTTTGTAGTTCTTACCGGCTCCTACTCGCCACTTACATGATATACCGGTTATGTCTACCACCACTATTATACACTTGTCCCACCAATTGTATAGTAGCGAATGCAATGTGACTCAACATATGAAGTGCATGAATTGTTTCTTTAATTAAAGTCTAGTAGTTACATTTTAAGTTCTTTCAAGTGATCAACCAATTTCACACACTCCAAGATATTAATACGCATACAATCATTATTTCAAACAAATCGAATTTCGATATACTTAGTATTCTTTCAACATATTATCAGACACTTCCATTTTATTTTTCTTAGATTCTAGTGCAACTAATTTTACAAGCACAATCAAGAGTATGAAAAATAACGGGAAATAACTCACGATGCCATGGACGTCTACTCTTCTAAGCGGATGAGTCGTTCACACACTCCACTTAATCGTAACAATCCTCGGGGTAAAGGAATCCTTCCTCGGGATCACCTAACCAAAGAAAATACCCACAGTGAGTTTTTCTTGAAGATTTTCTTGCATTTTGACAAAACAATGTCAAAGAACGTTAAAGTTCGTATGATGGAATGTTCCAACTTAAAATGGCCATAACTTGGTCATTTTAACTCGGAATCGCGTATAATATACCGTTTTCTACCTATTCGAAAAGTTCTATCCATTTCTAAACTTATCTTGGTCATAAAAGGTCATTTGGGTTCCGAAAACGTCAGGTACAGATTTAAAACGAATTTTCTAAACTTTTGCAAAAATCCATTCTCTAACTCAACTTTATTTTTAAAGAAAATCCTTTTGTAACCATATAAATATATATTTGATAAACACTTTTTAAATATATAGGTATGCTCACTTTATATGCAAAAATCCTAATGGTAGTGTCTCAATTTATTCATTTTGATCTTAAAACTATTAACTTTGATAGTTTCTTTTCAAGTATTTAGAAGAAACCTTATTTTTTATTACAAATGAATATATTCTTATTTTATTTCCTTCATTCCTTTTTCCAAAACAAACAAATTTCCCTTTAACCCTAGTCTTTCATAAATTTCATTTCTATTGATAAAAGGTTAATTTATCAAACTATATTAAGTTGTCAAAAACCTTTTCATAATTTGTTTATTTAAGATGATCTTAGAAAATGAGTCTTGTTTTCTTATATCTATTTCTAAAATATAAGCTTTTGCTTTCTAAAACTTGTTCTTTCATTTCTTTTGAAAAGAATCATTTTTATTGATATATTATTGCTAACCTTACTTTATATTCTTTTGAAAACAAGTTCTTTCTTTTAGAATTTTAAAAATCATTACTTTTCCTAAGTGGGTTCTTCATGAGTTGATTTTTATATTAACTTTGAAAACTAGTTTGTTCCTTAGTTTAGAAAAGAATTTAAGTTTTCAATCATTAGCGATTTATTTTTTTCTTAAAACTTAAATTGCCATGAAATATAAAGAAGATATTTATTTCTTATAAAACTATCTTCGTCATTTTAGGAAAATCTTGGGAAAGCTTGTAGTGCTTTATTTTTATGTTGTTTGATAAAAACTTCATTATTTTATGACAAACCATATGATAGAAAATCTAGTTTTGAGTTCCCTTAAAAATGAAATTCTACTTTTTAGACTTAGTTGAGACATTAACATTAGGTAGATGCAAGTAACATGAGCATATAAAATAATAAGAACAAAGAAAACACTAGAAATAAATAATAAGTAAGAAAATAAAATATCAAGCATTGGGAACCTTAGCTTCATCAAGGAATCCCGATCAAGAATTGGAGCCTTAGCTTTATCAAGGCATCCCGGGACTAAGAATGGACTAGTCCCGAAAGATTAAAGAAATAAATAAAAGATTGTTTTGACTTGATATGACAAGTCTAAGACTAGAAAGACTAGTCTTAATAACACTAGAAATGAATAAATTGCATAACTTGAAAGTAAATAAATAACAAATGAGCTTATATGCTCTAAATAAATATATATACATAATATACATAATATATATATATAAGCAAATAATAATAAAACAACATAATAAAATAGGAAGCTTATGTACAAGAACAAAACATGAACATGTTGTTGCTTTTACTACCATATGAGTTTCAAAACAACACCATAGTCATGTTAAGTTACATGACATGGATGAATAATAGATGGAATAAATATTTACCTAAGGTATGAAAGAGTATGAAGGTGGTAGATGAAATGGGTATTATGTGAGTAGTAATATGTGGTAGATAGTTTATGTATGAGGGATGATTTTTGTGAGGAATTGGTTTGAGAGAGTTTTGGTAGAGAGAATTCTTGAGAGAGAATTTGTGGAGAGATTTTGAGAGAGTTTTGGTAGTGAATGAATTGTGTGAAAGAGTGGAAGAGGAAGGGGGTATTTATAGAATTTTTGGAGAGATTTTTGGATGTAATAAAATAAATTGAAAAGAATAAAAAGAAATAAAGGGGGAGAGAGAGGCGCCGGTTTTGGCATTTGAGGGGGAAAATTTGTTTTATTTTATTTGTTTGTGTAATAAAGAAGTAATGTGTAAAGTTAGATGTGATTAAAGTTGTATTGGAAATGAAAAAAGTAAGAAAATAGGTATGTAGGTGTAAGAAATAGGTGTAAGAAAAAGTAGAGATAGGTGAATAGTAATGAATAGTAGAAAAAGTACTATGATATAGTAGACTAGACAATTAAAGTACCGGTAGTAATAAAAATACGCGTAATAATGCGATATCTGTAATTTTTAGCTACCGAAAAATTCCAAAACGATATTTTTGGAATCCTTGTATTTTTACGAGTCTATTGGTATAAACGGAATATTTTTAATATTCCGAGCTCCGGGACACGCTTTTCGAGAACCGATCCCGTTTGGGTCCGAAGGTCACTCGAATTTCGCGAATCTGATATTTTTATGTTACCCTATGTTATTACGAACTATTCTAGGCCTTTAACTTAATTTCGTTTTCTAGGGTTTGAAAACGCGGGATTGCCGGATCTTAAACACTAGGGTTCGTTATAGGCTTGTTGACTTTTAGGGTTCCGTTTTGAATTCCGTTTTCGTCGAGATATTCGTAAGATCGTATAATTTTCGAGTCTTGATCGTTTTAGAATTTTAGCTCGATTTATGTTTTATTTATTTTATTTCATTTGTGATTATTTAATAGTTTTTAGTTCTCGGAATCGTTTAACCGAGTCCAGGTTATGAGTTGACTCAGTTTGACTTTTGGTGGGAATTTGAAATTTGTGATTTCTAAATTTTATCGAGGTTTTAAGATTTTGCTGTTGATGTTATTTGGATATATTGTCTTGATTTGCGTGTTAGGAAACGGTTAGATGATTTAATTGATGTACGAACGTTGATTAAATCGGTAGTTGGACTTTCTATTTTGTTTCAAGGGTTTTCGTTTTCTCAAGGTTGAGAGAACTCGTTTTTTGTTCTTATTAAATTTTAACTTGGTTTAACTTTTGGGGTTTCGTTTCCAGTGTTTGACTCGGTCTAGAATTTGGTTTTTATCTTGAGTGATTTTTGGGATCTCGATTTCTAAACTTTTAGAATTATTTTCTATGAATTAGGAAAATTTTTGGGGTTTACAACCTACCCACCTTAAAGAAAGTTTTGTCCTCAAAACTTGTTATGCGTACGTAGTCTTGTAAATATTGGTGAGAATTTGTATGTCGCATTTCATCAATATTCTTGACATTTGGAATTTTGTCTCACATTTATTTGTTGGAAAGGTATTACGATTTTATTAAGTTGTTTCCTTAATCTCGATACATCGATATCTTCTTTAGTTTTACTTCCATAAAAGGGTTTGGAAGTTTATCGTTGTTCTTGAATTTCTTCTTTCATATTTTTCTATTTCGCATAAATCTGTAGTCGGTAATATTGGAATTTTGTTAATCTTGTGTGTTTAATATTTTATGCAATATAGCATATATAGAATCAATAAGATTTGGTTTTAGCGATTTTCAACCTTCACTTTGACTCTTTCTGAAGAGTTTCAGACTTAACCAATACAGCAGACGACTGACGACTTGACACTTGACTTGACTCGATCTTAAACTGACGACGACTCGATATGACGCTGGTACATTCACTTGACGAAGGAAGGTTGTGAATTCGCTTGCCCATTCTTATGTGAGTATATATATGACATGCACGTATAAAATACACACTGTTTATACTTATTCCATAGCATGGTCATCTTGACAAGGTTTGAGGTCAAGATGAAAAATTTGGAATTTGCTTGTTGAGATTTTATCGTCACCGGTTCTAGCTTTTAGGCGGTAATAGTTATGCTTTTGATGTATTTTGGCGTGTTTAAGGTAAAATTGAATTGCCTTCTTCTTTTGATATATACAAAATTTTCGACAATCATATTTTTATTCCATCTGGAGTAAGGTGACGGTTACATAATCTATGGTCATTACTGGCAACTATCGGTATAACAAGAGATTTATCATCTAAGGGTAGCCTGATATAGACTCATGTTCAGACTATCGTCTTCTCTAAAACACGCGAATTCTATTTCTTGGTTGGCTTCCTCACAATCCATTGTCCTTGTAGGTTGTACACATGTATTCCTCGTGGGGGTATTGCTGAGTACCTCTCTTCCATATTTTCTTCTTAGGACACTTCTTGGCAATATGTCCCGACTCCTTACAGATCAGACAAGTGGCAGAGGTTTTCCTTGGGCATCTCATGACTTTGTGATTCGAACTTCCGCAGTAGTAACACTTGTGTTGCAACTTAGGACACTGTCTTGGTTGATGTTCCTTTTTGCATTTCCAACATTGGGTATCTAGTTTCTTTTTATCCCTCTTTTCTACTCGGGCTGACCGATGTTTCGAGCTTATTGACTTTGAAGCTTAAGCTAGGTTCACTTATAGATTCTTCCTCAATTATCATATCATTTTCTTCCGTCCTCCTCCTTTTCTTAGCACCATCCACAATTCGTGCTTCTTCTACTAGTTCTTGGAAATCTTTGATGTCAAATTCTATCAACTTGATACAAGGTCTTCATCCAATCCTCCTAAGAAGACTTGTCTTTTTAGTTCCTCGCTATCCTTATATGATTCCGGGGCATATTGTAACAGCTTACTGAACTCTGTTTCATATTGTTCAAGACTACGACCTCCTTGAGAAATACTTAGGAAATCTGCACTAAATTGGATTCTCAAGCTTCCAGGGAAAAAGTTCTCCAAGAATTCATGCCTAAATGTCTCCCATGTGATTGGTGGTAGTAGCTCTCTACTTCTGGATTCCCACCATATTCTTGCATTGAACCTTAGCATAAAAGTCCCATATGTGAGCTGAAGATGTTGTGGTACTTCAAAAGCATTGAAAGATCGTTCTATTTGTGCTAACCAATCATCAGCTTCATCCGGTTTTCCAAAAGCTCCATCAAAATACGATTGCACTTAATGAACTCTGGCAACATACTTTGATAAGGTTTCGGTAAAGGTGGCTCAGCTAGTGTGTTTTCAATGGTGGCGTTGGAACTTCTGGTGCTGCTTCTTGTGCAGGTGCTGGTGTAGGCATAGTCCTGAGCCTTTGTGCGAAATTCCTTATGAGTTGGCAAGTTGTTCGATGTTAGCTTGATCCATTCGGGTGGTTTGGTTGTTGAGGTTCTTCCGGGTTCTCAGGTTCTACAGGGGTATTTCTTGGTTGCGTTGAGCACGAGTACGTCTCCTATTTGTTCTACAGGTTTTATTAAGCTAGCGTGAGATTCTTGAACTTTATTAAGTCTTAGACGTTTTCGGAAAAACAAACAAGAAATATGCTACTAGAATTCGAGTACGGAAATGAATACAATTTATAGAAGAAATATTTGAAAATTGACTGAAATCATAATAAAAAGGAAATTCATATTTATGGAAACAGAAGGAAGACTTAAATACTTTCTTTACAAAAGTTCAAAGAAAGGATGCAAAACATATATTGGAATTAATTCATGAACTAGATGATAAACCACAACATCGGTTTACATTTTCAAAACATCTTTGTTCTCTTCACTCAAAAAGTTATTTACTCCTAACGCTCAACACGAGAGATCTATTGATATTTCTAGGAGACTGACTTCTTCCAAGCAAGGGCAGCTGTTCAGCTGTTAGTTCTTGTGGGGGCATCTACTCGCCTGGTGTCCCGGCTGTTTGCAGATGAAGCACTTTAAGGTTTTCTTTCCTGGACAGTCCACAATCTTATGCTCGGGATCTCCACAGAAGTAACACCTATGCTTCAGTTGTGGACACTGTCTTGGATAATGACTTTCCTTGCACTTCCAACAATTGATCTTATGCCTCTTAAAAGGTTCATTCTTAACTGTTAGGCTAGTTGTCTTATACCTTCTGACTTTGGAGCTTGGACTAGCCATAACAGAAGGGGTCTCAATTCCTTGCATTGTCACTTGGTGGGGTCCTTCCACCTGAACCGGCACATTCCTAATAAGCGCTTGCTGTAAGAGGAGCTTTTGTGTATCCACCAAACACCCTAGAAGGTCTATGACTTGTTGCATTGGATCTTGTGGTGGTGGAGTGTCTCTCACTTGTTGTTCTTCGAGAGAGGTGCTTGATTGTGGCGTAACTTCCTCGGGTAGCTTTCTAGAACCAAACGAAGCGATCGTATTAGATATTTCTTTATTTCGAGTTTTACGCACAAGCTATTTGTTTTTAAGGAAAAGCGAAGCATGAAAGATTTTTGTCCGTCTGATTTAAAGGTTAACGTAGGTACTTAATGTTACTTGCCTAAGGGTCTTACTTGTAAAAGAGCCATTATACTTAAATTGCTCCTAATTGGTCTTGAATGGGGTTACTATGCATTAAGGCTTATCGATCTTGCTAAGGTAGGCTTACTATGGTTATTCTACATCTAGGCTCTAAGTCTCCTTCATGTTTTCTCCATATTATTCTACTATGTTCTATTTCCAAGTCATTTCCACCTTTCTCAATCTAGGGTCAACATCTTAGGGTAAATCTTATTCATGTGATACTTCCATCTCATGTCTTGCTAGATATCCTCCGATTCTTGTGTAAGTACTTCCTACCTTCCCCTAATATTTTCCAAGATAAAGTTCTATTCTTAGACATAAGATCAAGTCCTACCATTCTATACTTCTCATATCCTGTCTCTTAATTCCCAAAACCTTGTTGCTCTGATACCAACTTAAACTGTCACGCCCCGAGGGGTACCCTAAACGTGGCAGTCCGCCGTACACAATACTAAAGCCTAGGAATGACTACCTTAGTCATGCAAAGGCTTCCATATCATGTACAAGGCGTACATCACAACCAAGGGAACGCATCGGAGTAGCGCAATTATCGATAATAAATAAGTAACAAGGCAAAGAGAATATAGAACATAAACATATCACATTTCAATTCTTAAGGGCATATTCTTCTATTTTCAAATAAATATACGTCCCTAATCATATAGGTTAGCACATATAAAGAACCTTACAAAATCTCTTCATCGTATGATTCCATATCCTTAATCATCCGTCCATGACTTCCTTAATGTCATGATCCTCAAATTTAATCCACGAATATACCTGTTTCAACAAAATCTATAGGGGTATAAGCTACAACTAGCTTAGTGAGTAAATCCCAAAATTCATACTCGAAGTAGATTATCAATCAAGTTTATTATTCAAACGTATGAAATGCAACAACCACGTGAGCATACAAGACATATGACTTTCCGGGAATCATATGTTGAATGAATTTACGCCCTTCATTCGGGGTTGGGGATTCAGGCCAATTACGGCCACCACTTTTAAAAACAATTTTATAGATCTTACCGGCTCCTATACGCCATCAAAAATTTGTAGTTTATTACAGGCTCCTACTAGCCATCAAAAACTTGTAGTTTGTTACAGGCTCCTACTAGCCATCACTTTTGTAGTTCTTACCGGCTCCTACTCGCCACTTACATGATATACCGGTTATGTCTACCACCACTATTATACACTTGTCCCACCAATTGTATAGTAGCGAATGCAATGTGACTCAACATATGAAGTGCATGAATTGTTTCTTTAATTAAAGTCTAGTAGTTACATTTTAAGTTCTTTCAAGTGATCAACCAATTTCACACACTCCAAGATATTAATACGCATACAATCATTATTTCAAACAAATCGAATTTCGATATACTTAGTATTCTTTCAACATATTATCAGACACTTCCATTTTATTTTTCTTAGATTCTAGTGCAACTAATTTTACAAGCACAATCAAGAGTATGAAAAATAACGGGAAATAACTCACGATGCCATGGACGTCTACTCTTCTAAGCGGATGAGTCGTTCACACACTCCACTTAATCGTAACAATCCTCGGGGTAAAGGAATCCTTCCTCGGGATCACCTAACCAAAGAAAATACCCACAGTGAGTTTTTCTTGAAGATTTTCTTGCATTTTGACAAAACAATGTCAAAGAACGTTAAAGTTCGTATGATGGAATGTTCCAACTTAAAATGGCCATAACTTGGTCATTTTAACTCGGAATCGCGCATATAATATACCGTTTTCTACCTATTCGAAAAGTTCTATCCATTTCTAAACTTATCTTGGTCATAAAAGGTCATTTGGGTTCCGAAAACGTCAGGTACAGATTTAAAACGAATTTTCTAAACTTTTGCAAAAATCCATTCTCTAACTCAACTTTATTTTTAAAGAAAATCCTTTTGTAACCATATAAATATATATTTGATAAACACTTTTTAAATATATAGGTATGCTCACTTTATATGCAAAAATCCTAATGGTAGTGTCTCAACAATTTATTCATTTTGATCTTAAAACTATTAACTTTGATAGTTTCTTTTCAAGTATTTAGAAGAAACCTTATATTTTTATTACAAATGAATATATTCTTATTTTATTTCCTTCATTCCTTTTTCCAAAACAAACAAATTTCCCTTTAACCCTAGTCTTTCATAAATTTCATTTCTATTGATAAAAGGTTAATTTATCAAACTATATTAAGTTGTCAAAAACCTTTTCATAATTTGTTTATTTAAGATGATCTTAGAAAATGAGTCTTGTTTTCTTATATCTATTTCTAAAATATAAGCTTTTGCTTTCTAAAACTTGTTCTTTCATTTCTTTTGAAAAGAATCATTTTTATTGATAAAATATATTATTGCTAACCTTACTTTATATTCTTTTGAAAACAAGTTCTTTCTTTTAGAATTTTAAAAATCATTACTTTTCCTAAGTGGGTTCTTCATGAGTTGATTTTTATATTAACTTTGAAAACTAGTTTGTTCCTTAGTTTAGAAAAGAATTTAAGTTTTCAATCATTAGCGATTTATTTTTTTTCTTAAAACTTAAATTGCCATGAAATATAAAGAAGATATTTATTTCTTATAAAACTATCTTCGTCATTTTAGGAAAATCTTGGGAAAGCTTGTAGTGCTTTATTTTTATGTTGTTTGATAAAAACTTCATTATTTTATGACAAACCATATGATAGAAAATCTAGTTTTGAGTTCCCTTAATAAAATGAAATTCTACTTTTTAGACTTAGTTGAGACATTAACATTATGTAGATGCAAGTAACATGAGCATATAAAATAATAAGAACATAAGAAAACACTAGAAATAAATAATAAGTAAGAAAATAAAATATCAAGCATTGGGAACCTTAGCTTCATCAAGGAATCCCGATCAAGAATTGGAGCCTTAGCTTTATCAAGGCATCCCGGGACTAAGAATGGACTAGTCCCGAAAGATTAAAGAAAATAAATAAAAGATTGTTTTGACTTGATATGAACAAGTCTAAGACTAGAAAGACTAGTCTTAATAACACTAAGAAATGAATAAATTGCATAACTTGAAAGTAAATAAATAACAAATGAGCTTATATGCTCTAAATAAATATATATACATAATATACATAATACTATATATATAAGCAAATAATAATAACAACATAATAAAATAGGAAGCTTATGTACAAGAACAAAACATGAACATGTTGTTGCTTTTACTACCCATATGAGTTTCAAAACAACACCATAGTCATGTTAAGTTACATGACATGGATGAATAATAGATGGAATAAATATTTACCTAAGGTATGAAAAGGTATGAAGGTGGTAGATGAAATGGGTATTATGTGAGTAGTAATATGTGGTAGATAGTTTATGTATGAGGATGATTTTTGTGAGGAATTGGTTTGAGAGAGTTTTGGTAGAGAGAATTCTTGAAGAGAGAATTTGTGGAGAGATTTTGAGAGAGTTTTGGTAGTGAATGAATTGTGTGAAAGAGTGGAAGAGGAAGGGGGTATTTATAGAATTTTTGGAGAGATTTTTGGATGTAATAAAATAAATTGTAAAAGAAATAAAATAGAGATAAAGGGGGAGAGAGAGGCGCCGGTTTTGGCATTTAGAGGGGGGAAAATTTGTTTTATTTTATTTGTTTGTGTAATAAAGAAGTAATGTGTAAAGTATGTGAAATAAAGTTGTATTGGAAATGAAAAAAGTAAGAAAATAGGTATGTAGGTGTAAGAAATAGGTGTAAGAAAAAGTAGAGATAGGTGAATAGTAATGAATAGTAGAAAAAGTACTATGAATAGTAGACTAGACAATTAAAGTACCGGTAGTAATAAAAATACGCGTAATAATGCGATATCTGTAATTTTTAGCTACCGAAAAATTCCAAAACTGATATTTTTGGAATCCTTGTATTTTTACGAGTCTATTGGTATAAACGGAATATTTTTAATATTCCGAGCTCCGGGACACGCTTTTCGAGAACCGATCTCGTTTGGGTCCGAAGGTCACTCGAATTCGCGAATCTGATATTTTTATGTTACCCTATTTATTACGAACTATTCTAGGCCTTTAACTTAATTTCGTTTTCTAGGGTTTGAAAACGCGGGATTGCCGGATCTTAAACACTAGGGTTCGTTATAGGCTTGTTGACTTTTAGGGTTCCGTTTTGAATTCCGTTTTCGTCGAGATATTCGTAAGATCGTATAATTTTCGAGTCTTGATCGTTTTAGAATTTTAGCTCGAGATTTATGTTTTATTTTATTTTATTTCATTTGTGATTATTTAATAGTTTTTAGTTCTCGGAATCGTTTAACCGAGTCCAGGGTTATGAGTTGACTCAGTTTGACTTTTGGTGGGAATTTGAAATTTGTGATTTCTAAATTTTATCGAAGGTTTTAAGATTTTGCTGTTGATCGTTATTTGGATATATTGTCTTGATTTGCGTGTTAGGAAACGGTTAGATGATTTAATTGATGTACGAACGTTGATTAAATCGGTAGTTGGACTTTCTATTTTGTTTCAAGGGTTTTCGTTTTCTCAAGGTTGAGAGAACTCGTTTTTGTTCCTATTAAATTTTAACTTGGTTTAACTTTTGGGGTTTCGTTTCCAGTGTTTTGACTCGGTCTAGAATTTGGTTTTTATCTTGAGCTGATTTTTGGGATCTCGATTTCTAAACTTTTAGAATTATTTTCTATGAATTAGGAAAATTTTTGGGGATTTACAACCTACCCACCTTAAAGAAAGTTTTGTCCTCAAAACTTGTTATGCGTACGTAGTCTTGTAAATATTGGTGAGAATTTGTATGTTGCATTTCATCAATATTCTTGACATTTGGAATTTTGTCTCACATTTATTTGTTGGAAAGGTATTACGATTTTATTAAGTTGTTTCCTTAATCTCGATACATCTGATATCTTCTTTAGTTTTACTTCCATAAAAGGGTTTGGAAGTTTATCGTTGTTCTTGAATTTCTTCTTTCATATTTTTCTATTTCGCATAAATCTGTAGTCGGTAATATTGGAATTTTGTCAATCTTGTATGTTTAATATTTTATGCAATATAGCATATATAGAATCAATAAGATTTGGTTTTAGCGATTTTCAACCTTCACTTTGACTCTTTCTGAAGAGTTTCAGACTTAACCAATACAGCAGACGACTGACGACTTGACACTTGACTTGACTCGATCTGACGACGACTCGATATGACGCTGGTACATTCACTTGACGAAGGAAGGTTGTGAATTCGCTTGCCCATTCTTATGTGAGTATATATATGACATGCACGTATAAAATACACACTGTTTATACTTATTCCATAGCATGGTCATCTTGACAAGGTTTGAGGTCAAGATGAAAAATTTGGAATTTGCTTGTTGAGATTTTATCGTCACCGGTTCTAGCTTTTAGGCGGTAATAGTTATGGTTTTGATGTATTTTGGCGTGTTTAAGGTAAAATTGAATTGCCTTCTTCTTTCGATATATACAAAATTTTCGACAATCATATTTTTATTCCATCTGGAGTAAGGTGACGGTTACATAATCTATGGTCATTACTGGCAACTATCGGTATAACAAGAGATTTATCATCTAAGGGTAGCCTGATATAGACTCATGTTCACGACTACCGTCTTCTTCCAAAACAGCGAATTCTATTTCTTGGTTGGCTTCCTCACAATTCCATTGTCCTTGTAGGTTGTACACATGTATTCCTCGTGGGGGTATTGCTGAGTACCTCTCTTCCATATTTTCTTCTTTAGGATACTTCTTGGCAATATGTCCCGACTCCTTACAGATCAGACAAGTGGCAGAGGTTTTCCTTGGGCATCTCATGACTTTGTGATTCGAACTTCCGCAGTAGTAACACTTGTGTTGCAACTTAGGACACTGTCTTGGTTGATGTTCCTTTTTGCATTTCCAACATTGGGTATCTAGTTTCTTTTTATCCCTCTTTCTACTCGGGCTGACCAATGTTTCGAGCTTATTGACTTTGAAGCTTAAGCTAGGTTCACTTATAGATTCTTCCTCAATTATCATATCATTTTCTTCCGTCCTCCTCCTTTTCTTAGCACCATCCACAATTCGTGCTTCTTCTACTAGTTCTTGGAAATCTTTGATGTCAAATTCTATCAACTTGATACAAAGGTCTTCATTCAATCTTCCTAAGAAGACTTGTCTTTTTAGTTCCTCGCTATCCTTATATGATTCCGGGGCATATTGTAACAGCTTACTGAACTCTGTTTCATATTGTTCAAGACTACGACCTCCTTGAGAAATACTTAGGAAATCTGCACTAAATTGGATTCTCAAGCTTCCAGGGAAAAAGTTCTCCAAGAATTCATGCCTAAATGTCTCCCATGTGATTGGTGGTAGTAGCTCTCTACTTTGGATTCCCACCATATTCTTGCATTGAACCTTAGCATAAAAGTTCCATATGTAAGTGAAGATGTTGTGGTACTTCAAAAGCATTGAAAGATCGTTCTATTTGTGCTAACCAATCATCAGCTTCATCCGGTTTTCCAAAAGCTCCATCAAAATACGATTGCACTTAATGAATCTGGCAACATACTTTGATAAGGTTTCGGTAAAGGTGGCTCAGCTAGTGTTTCAATGGTGGCGTTGGAACTTCTGGTGCTGCTTCTTGTGCATGTACTGGTGTAGGCATAGCCTGAGCCTATTGTGCGAAATTCCTTATGAGGTTGGCAAGTTGTTCGATGTTAGCTTGATCCATTTGCGGGTGGTTTGGTTGTTGAGGTTCTCGGGTTCTCAGGTTCTACTAGGGGTATTTCTTGGTTGCGTTGTGCACGAGTACGTCTCCTATTTGTTCTACAGGTTTTTATTAAGCTAGCGTAAGATTCTTTTGAACTTTATTAAGTCTTAGGGTTCTCATCACTTTACTTGTGTTTGTATTATAGTTGCACTTAAGTTAATATTAATATAACCTATTATGCATGGGGTTTGGGATTTGTTTATTGTTTGATGATTGAATTGAGTGATAACCTTTGTTTTGTGTGAATTGTGCATTATGAATTGTTAAGTGTTTGAAATTCATATGGTCATCATCTAATATGATATAACTCTTAGTTGACCCTAAATGAATTGGTCATGCATTGCATTGCATCACATCACATTTGCATTGGTCAGGGTTTACATCACGTGTTAATATTCCAATTCTATAGTAGTGCATGTGGTGACAAGTTGGTCTGCTTGTTGGCTACTAGTAAGGTTGTTGGCTTCGCGGGAACTAAGCAGGCATCGAAGGACGTCGCTCGTGTCGAAGTCGGCTTAAAGGATTAATACTTAACGAAGGTTCTGAGGTTCTAAGGGAGTGGTCCTTTCTCCAAAAGACTGCTCGTGTCTTGCGGGGCTCTAGTGTGGGCTATTCCCCCAAATGGGTTAGGTGAGGAGATGAGGCTTAAAAAGAAAATTGATTGGTGAAGTAAATGTTGGTTTTTATGCACATAATTATTTCAAAAAGGAGTCATCACTCCTTAGTCTTGTCTAGTAAGTAGATAGAGGCTATGTTTCAATAAAATGAGTTTAAAAGAAAATCCTCCATCCTTAGCTAAGTCCAAGGAGAAGTTAGAGGTTATTTTTCAATAAAAAGTATTCTACATGAAATCCTCTCTCCTTGGCGATATCTAAGGGGCAGTTGAGGTTATATCCATGGTATAAAGAATGATTTTTTTACTAAGAAATATATGAGCTGAAGGCTCAAGTTGAGTATATACACCTTCCTTAGTTCACAGTTCTCTTGGGCGTGAATGGCCTGTATTCAGTCCTTCAACCCCCAAGAGAGGGCATAAATCTCTATTAATTTGAGTTATGGTCATCCAAACTGTGCATATCATATGGTTGAGTGAGCATTACATATGTTTGTTAAATCAAACTTGTTTGACTTTTGATTGTGTTGTGATTTGATTTTGTTATCCACTAAGCTTTGTTAGAGCTCCCACCCCTACAATGATGTTGCAGGAATAGTTGAGGATTTGGTTTGGGGATAGATCGGTATGGAGAAGAACCATTGATGATAGAAGACAATTTTGTTATGAGAAATAGATAGATGATTTGGTTTGTTAAGATTCTATCTTTTGGATATTATAAGCTTTGTTTATGGATTAGAAATGTAATGTTGTAGCTTCAAGTTTGTAAAATGTACATGTTTTATTCTATTTTACTATTTGGTAGGAGATACCGACTCTTACGATTTGTGGTGGACTGTAGGAAATCGGATTTCCTTTGTTATCACAAATATAATTTCATATTAGATGTTTACACAGTTATTTTTTCAGGTAGAGCCTTGCAAACTCTGACTTGCAAAACGGTTCTTATATTACGGGTGCACATGTGATATGATAACTTTAAGTTATCCGTCTAATCCTATTTTTAGGGTGTGACACCAAGGCTAGAAAGACTAGTCTTAATTTAATAGCCTGAAATAAGTAAACAAATAGATTGCAATGCATAAATAAATAAATAAATGTTATATCAGTGAACTCATATGCTCTAAGAATATATATATATACATAAATATATTTACTAACATATATGAGTTAGATTAGAAATAATAATAACATAATAATAATAAAATAATACAATTATAAAATAAGATTTGTTCATGAACAAGAATAAAATATGAACATAGAGTTGCTTCCACAATAGTTATTTCTTTAGGAAATACACACCATTGTCATGTTAACTTACATGGCATGGTAAAGAAATATAGATAGGATTTTACCTAAAGTTTAATGTAGGATTTGAAAAGAGATAAATAAGTAGTGTGATTGTTATTTTGTTTCCTTGAAGAGTGGTGAATAGTAGAGAGTGTTTGAGAGAGATTTGTTAGAGAGAGGTGTTAAAAGGAAAATTTAGTAGAGTTTGTTAAGGATTGAGAAAGTATGTGTAAAGTATGAAGGAGGGAAGGGTTATTTATAGAGTTTTGGAGTGATAATTAGATGTAATAAAATAAATTGAAAAAGAAAAATATTGGGTAAGAGAGGGTGTGGATCGGCGTGATTACAGAGAGAGGGAAGGAGAGTTTTGTTTTGTTTTATAATTTTTGTAATGAAAGTAATAATATGTAAGGTGTGATGTGAATAAAGCTGTATTAGAAATTTAAAAGTGCAAGAATAGATGTGTAGATTGTAAGAAGTAGGTTTTAAGAAAAAACAAAGATAGTGAAATAGTAATGAATAGTACAAATTTTACAATGAATAATAAACTAGACAAATAAAATACTTGTAGTAATAAAAATATATATAAACGAGCTATATCTTTATTTTTAGTTACCAAAAAATTACGAAACTGATATTTTTGAAATTCTTGTATAATTACGAGTCTTTTGGTGTTATCAGAATATTTTTACTATTTTTGGCAATGGGGCAATTGATCCTATTCAGGTTCAAAACGAATTGAATTTTCACAAATATAATCTTTAAGCTATCTTATATTATTCCGAACTATAATCTATCATTAACTTATTTCTATTGTTCTCATGTTTCGAGTACAAGATTGTCGAATTTGGAACTGCTAGATTGTCTTGATCTTGGTTGACTTTCGAAACTCTGGTTTGAATAGGATTAGGGTTTATTCCAACTTTTCCCTACAATTGAGGGGTTTACACCTCCTTTAAGTTAAGTAAGATGATACCAGATTTTTTTTTCATCCAGTGTAATTAATCTACTTCGAAGGTCTACTACTGAAATTATAACTAAGTTAACACTAAGTTCTACTAAAAATTACTTTTTAACTCCTTCAAATCACAAGTATGGGATTATGCAATGGTAAAAACAAGATTTTCTTTCATTGCCTTGTAATTATAATTGGATTTGTTCAATTACATTTTGATTAAGTTCACGAGAAATTGCGCCTTTCATGAGCAGCAAAATTCTAATTATAGCATAGATATGCTTTTTGAGTAACCTATCTATAATCACCTGCTAAATAACACATTTCTCTTACAAATAATGTTACTTAAATTGCAATTGTGACTAAAGCATGTATCCATGTCCTAAACCACAACTTTAATTGCATTAAGACTGTAGATTATAAGATTTAAACCAAAATAGCATGTGTCAGTGTCAACTTTGAGAGCTTATTTTCTATTTTAGTCGGATTATCAAATCCCTTTCAAATATCTCAAATCCTAATTTATAAGAAAATTCATAGACAATTTTTTATCTCATGAATATTGAAATTGAAATAACCATAGTTCCAATTCAACAAATCCTGTTATAAAACAATTCAACTATATAGAAAATTCAATAGCCCATTACATGATCTCACTCAAACAAATTATCCCATACTCAAAAACATACTTTCATTCATAACAAAAGTTTGAGCATAATCCATAACAAAATATAATAGAGAGAATATACCTGAAATATTATAAATGTCTTTCTAATGATTTTGGGTCCAACTTCCACTTTGAAGGTTTGTAATGAATAGTGCCAAAAGATGAGGAACGGTCGATGGATGAGGTTGAGGTTAGGAAATGAGGTAAGGTAGATGGATGGAATAAGTACGAATGGAAAATGGAGAATGGAGTGTAAATGAACGATGAATGGAATGTTGGATAGTAGCGAATGAAAGGTTTTTATGTATCATGTCTGAGGGTATCTTAGATGATGTCTTCTCTAAAAATGATTGCATTCCCTAACTTTTTCATTAATTTAAGATAGAGTTTAGAAATTGAAATCAATATAGATTTAATATAAAAGTTGGAATGAATAGTATAGTTTGTAAATTTAATTATAATAGCATTGTAAAATGGGTTAAGTAGAAATAGGAACTCAAAAGTTTCAATTGATCTATTTCAAAATTTTATTGCTTTCAAAATTTTCTTAGGAACTAGTATTCTAAAGCTCAACCTTTAAATTATAAGGAATTTTTATAAATGATTTCAAGAAAATTTCTTATTTATAAAAATTCTAATTTAAATTGATCAAACTTTACAATGCTTTTAAATTCTTGTTTCTTGATGCATTAGGCTTTAATAAGCCCAATTTATGCATCAAAACCAAGCACAATTCTTTCTATATGAATTAAGCCCATTTACCCCACCATACTTAGCATGTGCACATCCACAACCAATAACTATTAATGCTTCAAAAGTCAAACCTTGCTTTAGCTGGTATCCAGAAGATAAATATCAACTAAAATTTGGCAAAAATCGTTTCCTACTTTTCCTAAAGCAAGTGACATTTTCCTTTAAAGAAGGATCCAATATTTCATTCATCAAAATTTCTTTTAAAATCCTCCAAAAATTCATTTCATGTTCTATCATCAAGTTAAGGCTAAATAAGGTAAGTTATTACTTCTCCTTTGTTTTATTAATTCTGTTAGATGAGCTTATTTAGGATTCATGTTGTAAGTAGTAAATGGAGTTGATAAGGATATAGGTGATAGATAAGTAAAGGTAGGTAATGAAATTGATGGTTTAAAACCTAAATCATACATATGATGGACTTTGGTTGGTTAGTTATAGTTAATTTTGGTATATGGATAAGTATAATGTAAGTGTATATGTATAATGCCGATTGGAAGTTGTCGGAGGAACATATGGGTCTTATAAGTTGATGTTGAAGTGTTGATGGAAGCAAGATCTTCATACTTCATTAAAAAGTGTAAAAATTTCAAAGTTGAAATTACAACTTAGGGTTAGCTGGTTGCGGTATATCAAAGGAGGTAATCTTCTTATATCACTTATTTTGGTTGACCACGGCGTAATCTACCCTATGATTGTTGGATCAAAATTTTCTAGCTTGTCATGGTCGTGATGGACCCCATGATCTCCTAAGAGTTTTGAATAAAAGTTATAATGCTCTTGATCATGTGCATAATGGTGATCATGATGGTGATCACGGCCGCGATTTGTTCCCTTATTTCATTATGTTAAACAAATAAAATAAAATAAATTAATAGTATATTTACTAGTTTATTCTTTATGGATTCTTGCTCAAGCTAGACCATAGGATCCTTAAACAATGACAAGTTTAATTCTATAATGCTTAGACTTAAGTAACTAGTTAGTTAAATGTATGAATTTGAATGGTACATATGTATAGCATCTTATGATTTCCTAATAACCAAGGTCTCAGGGATATGATGACATGAAATTAGAACACTTAGGCAAATAAAATTTTATATTTATATATTTAGTAATATATGTTATTGTTTTATAGGAGTCATAAATTAAGACTTAACTTTCCAATACACTATTATGACGATTAAGACAAGATGCATTGGTGAGCAGCTAAAATCTTCTCACTCTATTTATGGTGTAATGTAGTAGCACATATTCCAAATAATAATTGGAATTGGTGAAATGGATGGAGTAGGGAATATTGCATGTTAAGTGTTGTTTGATTGAATGATAATCTTTAATGTTAAAACTGACAACTAATTGCTTGATATTCTTTTAGTATAGTGTGTATTGTTGATTGTCTAAAATTAATTGGTTACCAAGAAAGTGAACCTAACTTTCATTTAACCACTAATTAAACTGGACATGCATTTCAAGACATCATAACTTGCATTGGCATGGCATTAATGTCATGTACTAATATTTTGATTCTGTGGTAATGCTTTGGTAAATCTAGTAAATCTGATTAAGGTTACCATTGGGTTGTTAGCTTCATAGGAACTAAGAAGACACCGAAGCATGTCGTCTGTGTTAGAGTTGGCTTTAGGATATTAATGCTTAGTGAAGTTTATGAATTCTAAATGAAGTTGAGAGTAAATATTTATATTTATTTCTAAATAATAAATGGTTTAAAGGATTTCTCCTTCATTAGCTTTTGGACTCTCCTAGGTATATATTACTTGAATTGATCCCTCAAACCCCATAAGAGGGCATAAATCTCATAAATTTCGATTTCGGTTATACAAACTATGTTTATTACATATAGTTGATTGTTGCATTAAATATGATTTTAAATAAAGATTGATTTTAACTAAATTGTGTTAAGATTTTATTATTCACTAAGCTTATTATGCTCACATTCCAATAGTACTGTTGCTTATAGGTTTTAAGGGGGAAGACCTAGATCAAGACCAAGGAAATGAAGTCAGTTTAGTATTAGAGTCATCTATTTGCACACTGGAAAGAGGATAATAGTTTTTGTAGTGAATCCTTTTGAGACTAATGTTTGTAATAATTTGAACAAATATGTTGTAAAATTTGGAGATCCTTTATTGTAAGGTTGTAATGTTGAAGTCTTTGGAGACAAAGTTGCAAAGTTAATTATAATGATCATAGATTTTATAATGTTTTTCTTGTATAGGACTTATATGTAGGCAATATCTTTTTCATTCTAATCAACCTTCGATCTGTTATATTTGTTCATACCATAGAGTATTCTAGTTAATACTATTGAGGTACCCTATGGAGGTGACAATGATGATGGTATTTATAATGTATGGGATATGTGACATGGAAAGCATGGAGTAGATGTAGAGTGGTCCCCTATTGTAAAATATAGAAGCAGAGAAAATAAGTCTAAGTATTACAAAAGAAAATAAATTGAGATGTTGCTCAATGATAGGCTTAAATTTAACTTGCTTTATGGGTACTCAGTTGTTAATAAGACCATCTCGAGCTCGAATATGCTCAGTTCGCTCTTAACAAGAGGTCAATTTGGGTTTTTGTTGTTGTGCACTTTGGAGCTCGGTTGATGAACTTGGTTTGTGTTGAAGTAGCTAGGTTTGTAGATGTGATTTAAGCTCTTGAACACTCACTCTTGATGGTCTACACCATCTGTTTTGATTAGTAGAGAATGAAGTCTCGGTCTTGGTGACATGAAATTTGATACAAACCAATTCTAGCTTTAGCAACTTAATGACATGTCATCATGTCGACATAATTTTGGTAGTGTGGAGATCAAACAGAACAGGCCAGCAACTCGTCATGCTCAGAGAATGAAGCTCGTTACTTGTATTCCTGTAAAGAGTGCTCTTGTTAGCCTTTGTGCTGCTATGGGAAGCTCGATGTTGAGTGTGTATAGCAGCTCATCATTAACAAAAGCTCAAATAATCTATAGATTAGGCCGGTATATGTCTCAGTTTGATATTGCAAGCTCATTCACTACTAGTCACTCCTTGGCGTACATCAAGTAGCTCAAATCAAACTTTGTTCCTTCCTAATAGCTCAGATTTCACTCTGCTTTATGTTCATTTGATATGTCTTGGTTGCTAACTCGCATCTATTTGACCAAAATAGAAATGGGTCAATTTAGAGATCTGATTTGTGGCAGAGTTTGACTTTGGCTATTATAGGCGCTCGACATCTTTATCTATTGGTTTGTAAAACTTTAATTGCTCAAGATTGGAGTTCTCAGTGCTTACAGCTTGATGGTTAAACTCTCAAATAAGCACATATCAACGATAGTAGCTTAATCCTTTGGCGATCTTAGCTGGACACTTGATGTTGGTAACTTGGTATTTATGTTGTGCATTCTCTAACTAGGTACTCTGGAAGGATAGAAAGATCAGGTTGGTAGGTACTTGTGTTGGAGAGCTCCATGTGCACTTGTTAGGTGCTTAAGTGCTCGGTGATGTTTGGAGAAGGTTAGTATATGGCTCGAACTTGCTGCTTACTCAGGCTCTGATATTGCAACAACTACTTAGTTGTCCTGCTACATTGAGATGAGGATTGTTTGCTGCTTTCTCCTTCCTTGAATCTGGTCATGTTGACTCTATGATATGTTCTGATCAGTTTAAAGCACTTCAAGGTATGTTATGGCGGCAGGTCGGTATTTGCACCAGCTCATTGTGAACATAGCTAAGGTGCTCAAATGTTGGCTTTGTTCTATCAAGGAAGCCTAATTTGAGTAGCTTGGAATGTATGATCTAGTCTAATGTGATATGTGATAGGGCGGCTTCGATGCTTGAGCTCGATAGTAAGTTAGGTCAGGGCTTCTTGTTGTATTGCTAGATAGCCAATCTAATGCATTTTTCTTGGTCCAAGCATGATGTTTGGTGGAGTTCTAATCAATTGGTGCTTAAAATATACAAGAATCTAGAAATAAAGTTAAGCATAAATGATGATTAATAGTCCATTACATAATGCTTAGGGTATTCCCCTAGCTAAATTCCCAAGGATCACATAAAGTTACTACTCTTTACTAATAACTTAAACACTTCATTAAAAGATTTTAAAGAAAGTCTATTCTAATCTTCGACTAGATTTTCCTAAAAAACTTCCCAAAAAGAAGACTTACGCGGATATGATGAGACTTCGGGTATAAAAACAAATGGTCCTGCGTATATAAAAATCTATATGGATGTAAACTTTACGAGCTTAGTGAGAATAGACCCGATGATCATACTTAAAACAAGACAACAACCAAGTTTATTAAACAAGCAAGTGGAATGCAACAAACATGAGAGCATACAAGACATATGATTTTCTGGGAATCATATGTTGAATAAATTTACGCCATTCATTCGGGGTTAAGTATTTTGGCCAATTACAACCAACAATTCTTAAAACAATTTTTATAGATCTTATTGGCTACTATTCTCCATAAAAAAAACATGTAGTTCTTACCGACTCTTACTCGCCACATACAAACTATCGATTGTGTTAACCACTACTATCATATACATATCCACCAATTATAAATAGAAAATTAATGTTACTTAACAAATGGAGTGCATGTATAAACTTTTTATTTAAAGTCTAGCCATCTTAGTTTCAGTTTCTTGTAAGTGATCATTCATTTTCAAACACTTCAACATGCTAGTAGAACATATAGTCATTATAAGCAATTCATGGCTTGAAATGCTTAAAGTTCTTTCATCAACATTATAATCACATGCACCTTCAATTTTATCTTTTCTTAAGTCTAGTGCTACTATGCTACAAGCACAATCATAAGTATGAAATAAGGGAAGTAGACCTACTTGGCCATAGTTCGACGATACCCCCTTAATCGTAATAATCCTTAAGGTAGTGTACGTCTTCCTCCTCGTTTCATAAACAAAAGAAATACCCAAAATAAGTATTTCATGGAATTTCTAGTCAAAATTTATAATTCTATTCTCTAGTTGTAGTAAAATTCGTATAAGTGGAAATTCCAATTTAAAATTGTCATAACTTGTTCATTTTAACTTGGAATTTTGCATATTATATATCAGTTTCTACCTACTCGAAAATATCTATCTATTTCTAAGGTTATTTTTATTATGAGAAGTCATTTGGATCCTGAAAAGTGAGGTACAGATTCATTACAAAATTCTAGTTTTCAAAACACAAGTTTGTAAAATTTTCTTTATCCAAAAATACTTGTACCAGAATGTAAATATTAGTGTAGTTGGAAAAATTCTTTGAATATATATATATATATATATATATATATATAGACTCATATTTTATGCATGAATTTAGTGATGTTGTCTCAACAATGATTTTTGTAAAACAATATGCTTAAAAAGTTGGAAAAGCAAAACTTGGAAATTATCACTTTAGTTTGTTGGAAAATTTCTTGAATCATATAACTGAGTATTTCCTTTTTATAATTTTATTTCTTAACCTTTGGAAATAATTAAATTTTTCCCAAAATAATTTTAGTCTTTTTAAGATTCTTATAACTTAAGTTCTAGGCGTTGAAAATGTAGCTCTTAAGTATTACTTGATAGTGGTTAAGATTCATTAAGTTTACATATTCTTAGTTTTTTTCCAAAGTTCATTTTACTTTAATAAATAATAATGATTTCCAAAGTTGTTTACTAATTTTATTTCCTAAGAATATTTTATTTCTAGAAAAGAAACTTTCTTGACAATTTTACAAAACTTGTCTGATCTTAATATTTTAGAGTGTTACTGAAAATTTCACAAGAAAGTTTAAGGAAACCTTTGCTAATCAAGAATTTGAAATCTTAAGTTTTTAAAGAAAACTTTTCCATTTTATTTTTTTGCAAAGAGTATGTGAGATATATCTGCTTTATGTATCATTTGTTGAAATTCTAATGTTCCATTGTTGCTAAAAACTTGTGATGAGTTTATCTAGATTTTATAAAAGATTTGTTAAGATAGAACCCCACGTTTTTATGGAAGATCATTTCTTAAGTGACAAAAGTTTATTTTTGAAAAGAGTTCTCATCTTCCTTTATTTAAGAAAATTCCCCTTTTATTTTTGTTGAAACAATATCAATATGCTCATGCATGAACATGAATATGTAGTCATGAGAAATAAAACAATATATCATAATAAGATAAGGTATATATAAGAATAAATAAGAGCATAATATTAAGATCAAGTATTGGGAACTTAGCTTCGTCAAGGTAACCGGATCAACTGTTGAGAGCTTTAGCTTCATCAAGGCAACCTAGGACTAAGAATAGCTAATCTTAAAAGAAAAAAGAAAAAGAAAAGAAAATGCAATGACAATAATAAGAGCAAGTTAGAGAATGTTAGCAAACATTTAGGCTCTACAAATATATAGGTATACATATACTTAATAATGTATAGAGGATTAGATTAGGAGCATAATAACAATAATAATAACATGATATCATAATATCAAAATAACAAAATCGGAATTCCTGGCATGTGCAAGAATAAAACATAAAGATGTTGTTGCTTCTACAACTTATGTGAGTTTCAAGAAACAACACCATGGTCATGCTAAGTTACATGATATGGAAATAATAATAGTAAAAATTTTTTACCTAAGAGTGTTTTTGTTGAAGGAGGAAGATGATGACTAGTGTTATTATGTAGGTAGTAATGGATGGTAGATGGTTTATGTATAGAGAAGAATTTTGGGAAAATTGATGAAAGAGAGTTTTAGTAAAGAGAATTTATGGAGAAATTTTGGGAGATGTTTGTTGTATAAAATAAGCATGTGAAAGAAATGGAGGAAGAGGGGGTATTTATAGAGTATTGTGGAGGGACATTAGATATAAAAAAATAAATTGATAAAGAAAAATAAAATAGAGAGGGAGGGAGAGGGATGGTCGGTGCATGAGAGGGAGAAAAGAGAGAGAGATTTTATTTATTTTTTTTTTGTTTTGTAATAAAAAGTAATTAAGATGTGAAGTTATATTGGAAATGTAAAAAGTAGAAAATAGATGTATAGGTAGCAAGAAATGGTTGTAAGATAAAGTAAAGATAGATAAATAGTAATGAATAGTACATTAAGAAAATAAATAGTAAACAAGACTAATAATATACTGATAGTAAAAAAATACGCGTATAAATACTATATCTATTATTTTTAGCTATCGAAAAATTACGAAACTGATATTTTTGAAATCTTTGTATTATTACGGACCTAATGGTTATTGGAATATTTTTACTATTCGAGCCCTGGGACACACTTTTCGAGTGCTGATCCCGTTTGGATCCCAAATATACTAAAAATTAGCGAATCTGATATTTTTAAATTTTCTTATATTATTATAAACCATTATCCATAATTAATTAAATTCTGTTATTTAGGGTTTAAGAATACGAGATTGTCATATCTAAGCACTAGGGTTAATTATAGCCTTTTGTTGACTTTCAGGGTTTCCGGTTGACATTTAATTATAAGATTTAAGTATAAACTTAACAAAATTTTAAGGATTTACAGCCCTAAATGTGATAGTTGTCGTGTACAATACTAAAACCTAGGAATGATGTCCTTTATCATTTGACAACTTCCATATTATGCACAAGGCGTATGTCACAAAAAAGGAAAGACTAGAGGAGTAGTACAATTCAAGAAAATAACAGTATATTTGCATGCAAAAGAACTAAATATGGCTGAACTTAAATATTCATAGATTACAATGTCTTAGGGGCATACCCTCACTAAATCCTCAATATAATATTAAAATCATTTATAAGTCTCTAATGATAAAAATAAAGCATCACGTGTCCGTCATTAAGGGTTTCCAAAAGAAACTTTGCTCTATACTTTCAAGTCTCCTGTTAAGGCTTCAAAAGTCCACTAGTGATTACCTTGATCATTTTGTCTTTCCAGTAAAGCCATGAGTATTCTTGTTTCATAAAAAATCTATATGGGTGTAAAATACAACATGGTTAGTGAGATTTTTCCCATCATTCGCACCAACAATCATAGACAAGTAAGGTTATCGAATTCAAACATATGTTATGCATGCTATGCCACAAACACATGAGTGCACAAGTATATATGGTTATCCAAAAACCATATATATAATAGATTTATGCCTTTCATGACAAGTGTCACGCCCCAATGGGTACCCTAAACGTGACAGCTCACCGTACACAATATTAAAACTTAAGAATGACTATCTCAGTCACTCGAAAGCTTCCATATCGGTACAAGGCATACATTCACATTAAAGGGAGACAAGTGGAGTTATGCATTTTAAGATACTTGCAGTAGAATAGTTAAAATAATACTTAATATATTTAATTGAAATATAATATCTTACAACTTCTACGGGGCATTCCCCTGATAATTTCTATAACAACATAGTTTTAATATGAAGATTAACTAAAGCTAGAAGATTTTAAGGGAAATCTAGTCTATGACTTCAAAACAGAATTCCTCCAAAAGCTTTCCAAAAGCATAAGTTTTACCTGGATGACAGGGGGTCTCGAGTGCAAAACAAAGATCCTGTAATATCAAAAATCTATTGGGGAATAAGCATAACTAGCTTAATAAGATAATCCTTACACAAAAGTACTCATAACAAGCATTCAAACAAGTTCATTAACCAAGCATATGAAATGCAAGCAACCATATGATCAAACATTACATTCGACTATCCAGTTTCGTATGTATGATGGATTTAGCCCTCCATCGATGGTTAGGGAATGACTTGAACTTGGCCTTAAACGACCTCCTTGAAATTTTGTGAGCATCGTGAGGTTCCAACGAACCGTACTTCTAGTCCCTAGGCTTTTCTTATCCAAAGCAATCGATCTAACTTTGCTACAACTTGAGGCCATATTCCCTGAACGTCCTAAATCCTTAAGAAGTAGCTAGACAGCTTACCTTTCCAGTCCTACGCTGAGGAGAAGTAGCAAAAATGCGAAATGATATTCAAAGTGATATGCATGAGCAATTTAGTTTATGGGGATTCCAATCCGACATTAATTCATTTAAGGCAATCAATCAATATGTGCACACATAATAAAATATATAGAAACAATTATAACAATCATAGATTAGGTTTCGATATACTTATCATTCATTGATCGCACATAACAATTCACAAACATAATTCCCTTGATATCCCACATGCATATCAATTTTATCTTTTCTTAACATCTAGTGCTCTATTCTACAAGCACATGTGCAAATACATAAACGTAAAAGAAACTCACTCGTCCATAGTAATCTTCTATCAATTGAAGTAATCTTCGGGGAAGAGAAGATCTTGGTCCACGTCACCTAAACAAGAGAAATACCCAAAATGAGTATTTCATCTAAGATCTTCTTAAATTTTCTAACTCTATCTTATTAGGTTCGTCAAAATTCACATGAATGAAAATTCCAACTTAAAATGGTCATAACTTGCTCATTTTAACTCGAATTTTCGCATATTATATACCGTTTTCTACCCATTCGAAAAGATATATTCATTTCTAAGGTTAGTTTATATAAAAAAGAAGCCATTTGAATCTCGGAACAGTGACATGCAAAACTATTATGAAAATCCTAGCTTTTAAAACATAATTTTTTAAACTTTTCTCCATCTAAAAATTCTTGTACAAAAATATAGATATTTGTATAGTTGAAATTTTTTTTGAATATATTATATATATATAGACTCAAATTATATGCATGAATTTAGTGGTATTGTCTCAATAATAATTTTTATAAAAAAAAAAAGTGTCTTAAAAGTGAGAAAATGCTTACACTTGAAAAATTCCTTTTTAGTTTTGTTTGGAAAATTTCTTAAATTATTATAAATGAGTAATTCCTTCTTTTAACTCCATTTCTTAACTTTGAGAATAATTAAATTTTCAAAAAATAATTTTTGTCTTCTAGTGGTTGAAAAATGTAGTTTTATAAGAATCTCTAGGTAGTGACTAAAGTTTCTTAAAGCAGTCATGTTTATGTGTTCTAAAGTTTTCCTAAAGTTAGATCCACTTTAAATAAATAATATCAATGATCTTCTAAGTTATTTACTATTTTTATTTCCTAAGTAAGGCTTATTTTTAGAAAGATTTTCTTTGATAATTTTATAAAACTTGTCTAGACTTTAGTATTTTAGAGTGTTGGTAGAAAACTTCGATAAATGAGTTTAAGAAAACTTTTATTGAACAATGATTTAGCAATATTAATTTTCAAAGAAACTTTCTTATTTCATTAGTTTAAAAGAAGAGTATGTGATAATTTTACTTTATGTATACTTGGATGAAATCCCATGTACTATTATTATTAAAAACTTGTGATGAACTTTTCTAACTTTGGAAAAGATTTGTTAAGATAAAACTTTATGTTTTTATGAAAAAATCATTTCTTACATGACAAAAATTTATTTTTAAAGAGAGTTCTTATTTTTATTACTTAAGAAAAACTCTTTTTCATTACTGTTGAGACAATATCAACATGTTCATGCATGAATGAGATTATGTAGATATGAGAAATATAACAATATCACATAATAAGATAAGATATGTATAATAATAATAAATAAAAGCATAATAATAAAGTCAAGTATTGGGAAACTTAGCTTAATCAAGGTATCCCGGGACTAAGAATAGACTAGTCCCAAAAAGAAAAGAAAAGAAAAAAAAAATAAAATTGTTTTGACTTGATGAGGACAAGTCTAAGACTAGAAAGACTAGTCTTAATAATAGCAAGTGTCACGCCCGAAGGGTACCCTAAACGTGGCAGTCCGCCACATATAATATAAAGGCTTAAGAATGGCTACCTTAGTCATGCGAAAGCCTTAGTATTATATGTAAGGCGTCTAACACGGTAATAGGAGACGCTTTTGGGAAGCATAGTTTAAGCAAGTAAAGATAAACATACAAGAATCCAGAAATAAAGTATATCATATCATTAATAACCAAAGGTCTATTACATAACTTCTTAGGGGCATACCCCCGCTAATCCCATGGATCGTGATAAACTTTATAACATCCAAAATACTACATTAAAGATTTCAAAGGAATTCTAATCTAAGTCTTCGAGTAGATTTCCTCCAAAAGCTTCAATAATAAAACTTACACGGATACGGGAGACCTCGGGCACAAAAATAGGTGTTCCTGAGAATACAAATATCTATAGGGGTGTAAGCTTATGGGCTTAGTGAGTAAATCCCAAAATTCATACTCGAAGAAAATTATCAATCAAGTTTATTATTCAAACATATGAAATGCAACAACCACGTGAGCATACAAGACATATGACTTTCCGGGAATCATATGTTGAATGAATTACGCCCTTCATTCGGGGTTGGGTATTCAGGCCAATTACAGCCACAACTTTTAAAAACACTTTTATAGATCTTACCGGCTCCTATACGCCATCAAAAACTTGTAGTTATTACAGGCTCCTACTAGCCACCAATTTAAGTAGTTCTTACTGGCTCCTACTCGCCACTGACATGATATACCGGTTATGTCTACCACCACTATTATACACTTGTCCCACCAATTGTATAGTAGTGAATGCAATGTGACTAACATATGAAGTGCATGAATAATTTCTTTAATTAAAGTCTAGTAGTTACATTTAACTTCTTTCAAGTGATCAATCAATTTCAAACATTTCAAGATATTAATTCACATACAACTTTATTACAAACAAATCGAGTTTCGATATACTTAGTTCTTTCAACATATTATCATACACTTCCTTTTGATTTTTCTTAAATTCTAGTGCAACTAATTTTACAAGCACAATCAAGAGTATGAAAATAACGGGGAATAAACTCACTCAGCCATGATGACACCTTTCTTGAAACGGATGAGTCGTTCGGGATTTCCACTAATCGTAATAATCTTCGGGATATGAACAATCCTCCTCGAGATTATCTAAAAGAAAGAAAAATACTTAAGATGAGTATTTCATGAACTTCTTTTCTTGAAGATTCTAATCTTTTCTTAAAATCGCGGTAAAATCGTATAAGGGGAAATTCCAACTTAAAATGGCCATAACTTGCTCATTTTAACTCGGAATTTTGCGTATAATATACCGTTTTCTACCTACTCGGAAAGATCTACGCATTTCTAAACTTATTTTCATAAAACTAGGTCGTTTGGGTCCGAAAAGACAGCGACCAGATTTGCCACGAATTTGCAAACACTTGTTTTCCTCTTGTAAACAAAGCTCATTTGAAAAGATAAATATTTCAATTATTTTGTAAACTTTTGAAAGGTATATATATATTTGTAATGACTCATAACAAATGTATGAAGTAAATGAAGTTGTCTCAACTTATAAAAAGTAAGGTTTTAAAAGACTTTGAACTTGAGATTCTATTGAATATTTATTTTACTTTTGAAAGATCTTGAGTTATTAAGATGAATATTCTTTTCTAAATTTAATCTCTGTAATTCTTTAATTCCTAAGTGTGGTTTTATTTTCTAAACTTGGATTCAAAAGTAGTAAAATGACATTTTTATTTCTTGTAATGATTCCAAAAGAATTTCTACTTCTTGATGAAAGATAAGTTTTCATAAAACCTTTTGTTTATGTAAGAAAAATCATTCCCATGCATGTTCATGGGTTTTTAAGAAATCCATTTTCCATATTTATTTCTTTAGAAAGAATCTTTAATTCAAGAAAACACTTTCTCATTTATTTTTGTGAGACAAAAACATTATGTTCATGCATGAATATGAATCATAAGCTATAGAAATATAAAGTAAAATAATAACTTGAAAGCTTAAGTAAATAATAAAGTAAATCAAGTATTGGGACCTTAGCTTCATCAAGGTACCCCGGGACTAAGAAAAGACTAGTCCCGAAAAGAAAAGAAAGAGAAATTGTTTTGACTTGATGAGGACAAGTCTAAGACTAGAATGACTAGTCTTAAAATCAACTTGAAATAAATCGCGATAAAGTAAATAAATTGCATGAAAGATAAATAAATTGCAAGATAATGAGCTTATATGCTCTAAATAGTATATATAGCTATATAGATATATTAGATAGTAATAACATAAAGGAAATATAAAGAACATAAAGGAACATAAAGAGATTGATATTATGAACAAAAACAAAGTATGAACTTATTGTTGCTTTCTTAACCTTTATGGTTTTAGAAAACACACACTAAGCTCATACTAAGTAGATGAACATGGATTCTTGAGAAATATTACCTAAAGAAAGAAAGAGAGCTTCTTGAGAAGACTCTTGAGAGAAATTGAGAGAATTTTGTAGAGTAACTTTAGAGAAGAAGTGGTGTGAAAGAAGTGAAGGTATGAGGGGGTATTTATAGGAAAATGTGGGAGATAATTTGTGTTAATTAAATATTTGGAAATGAAAAAAATTGAGCATGGAGAGAGAGGGGCCGGCGCCATTTGTGTGTGTGGGAGGAGAGAAATTTATTTTTTTGTTATTTTGTTAATTAAAAGTAAGAAATGAAAGATGTGAAGTTGTATTGGAAATGAAAATGTGTAAGATGTAGGTGTATGGTTTGTAAGAATAGGTTGTAAGAAAAAGTAGAGATAGATGAATATGTAGAATAGTAAAATAGTGTAATGTAAAAGCAGACATGACAATTAAATACCGTAATAAGAAATACGCGTATAAAAGTGATATCTGATATTTCTAGCTACCGAAAAATTACGAAATTGATATTTTTGGAAATCTCATATTTTTACGAGTCTAACGGTATATTCAGAAAAATCTTCCTATTTCGGGCTTTCGGATACGTTTTTCAAGAATCATGTCCGATCGGGTTCAAAGGACACTCGAAATTCTCCAATCTGATATTTTTATAAAATCTATAGCTATTACGAACTATTACAACTAATTTT
Organism: Combretum micranthum; assembly: GCA_024138025.1. Classification (NCBI taxonomy): domain Eukaryota; kingdom Viridiplantae; phylum Streptophyta; class Magnoliopsida; order Myrtales; family Combretaceae; genus Combretum; species Combretum micranthum. Next base: position 243,188 of record JAMXBD010001794.1, on the reverse strand, counting down.
TCCAACTTCGTTTTCTAGGGCTTGAGAAAACGGCAATGCCAGAATTAAGCGGTTACGGCAAACTAGGGTTTGGTTGACTCTGGAAATCCGGTCGACTTTCGATTAGGGTTTAAACTATAATTCGGATCCAAAAATTTCGGGATTTACAGCAAGAAATAAATAAATAAATAAATTGCGAAGCATATAAATAAATAAATAAATAACAAGTGAGTTTATATGCTCTAAAGAAATATATATACATAATATACATAATACAATGTAGAAGTTAGATTAATAATAATAACAACATAATAACAATAATGACATAATGGAAAATATAATATAAACAAAAACAAAACATGAACATATTGCTGCTTCTTTAACTCTCATGAGTTTAAGAAACATACACTAAACTCATGCTAGGTTATATAAACATGATGAGTATATGTGAGAAGTTTTACCTAAGGTTATATGTTTGTTGAAGAGGAAAAGAAATGGTTGTAGTAATATGTGGGAAATGGTTTTGTGGAGAGAGAGATAATTTTGGAGAGAATTTGAGAGAGAGGTTTTGTGAAGTGATTTTGGTTGAGTTTTGATATGGAAATGAGTTGTGTGAAAGAATGAAGGAGGTATTTATAGAGTTGTGGAGTGAAAATTAGATATAATTAAATAAAATGAAAAAGAAAATAAATTGAGAACGAAGAGAGAGGGGATGAATGGCATGCTTGGGGAAAGGAGGGAAAGTTTGATCAATTTTGTTGTTTTGTAATGAAAAAGTAATGCGTAAAGTGTGATGTGATTAAAGTTGTATGGGGAAGGTAAATTTTAAGGTATAGGTATGGTAGTGAGTAAGAGTAAAGTGTAAGAAAAAAATAGAGATAGTGAAATAGTAATGAATAGTAGAAATAGTACTATAAATAGTAGACTAGACAATTAAAATACTGGTAGTAAAGAAAACACATATAAACGGCCTATATCTGATATTTTTAGTTACTAAAAAAATTCTAAAACAGATATTTTTGAAAACCTTATATTTTTACGAGTCCAATGGTGTAAATGGAATATTTTCACTATCTGGTGTACCGAGGCACGGTTTTCGAAAACTGATCCCGTTCAGACCCAAAAACACTAGAAAATTGCGAATATGAAATTTTTAAGCTTTTCTATATTATTACGAACCATTATCCACAATTATCTCAATTTCATTGTTTAGGGTTTAAGAACATGGGATTGTCAGATTTAGATTCACTAAATTAAACATAGAACTAAGTTAACTTTAGGGTTCCAGTTTGACTTCCGGTTCTTAGGGTTTATTATATTTACTGAAAAATCTAGGGACTTACAATAAGGGTTGGGAATTATTGTGGCAGGTCCTTATGACCTCCTCTACTAGTCCTCGGGCACTCGCCATCAGTGATTGGTATGGTACGGCTCCTTCGTGAGGTCATATTCCCAAGCGTATCACTTCATGCATGGAGTAGGATTGCGTTCAAATTCGTCAATCTATTCCATCGCTCGTGTAGGAGTAGTAGTCTTCTGAATGTGATGCGACGATATGCAATGCGTAAATGTTTCTTTTTATTAAACCAAACCTTATTAAGGTTTATTAGGGGGTGATCAAACAATTTAACAACCACCAAACAACCATACATATAAGTAATCAAAGCAATTAAACAAACAATTCAAGGCTGCGATATACTTAACATCCTTTTTATCACATAAACATTGAATCACATACATAACCCATGAAGTCCTCATACATATCCATTTTTATTTTTGCTTAGTATACTTGTGCCACTATTTCTACATGCATAAACAAGGTAACAAAAGCATAAGCAAAAACTCACTCATTCACAGTGTAATTTACTCAATCGAAATAATCTTCAAGAAAGGAGGCCTCGCAGTCCTCATCACCTATATAAAAGAAATACTCAGAATGAGTATTTCACATTGGTTCTTCTAAATTTTCTAACTCTATTTATTCTATTCTCTTCGTTTTTCTCGATTATGAAAGTTCCAACTTAAAATAGCCATAACTTACTCAATCTAACTAGAAATTTCACATATAAGTAGTCGTTTTCTATCCACTTTGAATGCTCTATCTATTTATAAAGTTATTTTTAACATTTAAGTTCATTTAGGGGTTGGAATAGGATGGTACAGATTGCATCCAAACCATTCTGACCCTTGATTCTTTTTAATTTTTAAAGTTTTGCTTCATTTGGACCTTATACGGTAAGCATAGTATTCTCATTTTTAAGATTCATATAATAGTGGTAATAACTCATATCACATGCATAATCCTAGTGATGTTGTTCCAAAATAAAAATTTTGTAAAACAATCTTTTGTGAAAAGTAGTAATTTCGAGTTTTATGAAAAATCATCTTTTGACATATAATAAAATCTTTACCTTAAATTTTGTAAACATATGACTTAACAAAAATCATGGTGCAATATATGCTTTGAAACCTTAAAGGTTTTATATTTATTTTAAAAACTTCATTTAACAATTTATTTTAAAGACATGAGGTTTACTTATTTGTAACATAATATTCTAAGTGTATTTCTCTTGAATTTTTCTTAAGTTTGATTTTTAAATAAAATTTGTATTATTAGATTTTGTAAATGTAAAACTCAACTAAAGAATATCATGGTTTTATATTTATTTTGAATGCATGAATATTTCATTTTTATATTAAACTTCTTTTATCTAATTATTTTTCGAAACTTGAATTTCTATTTGCTCGTGGATAAAATTTATTCTAACTTGTATCATCTTTAAACTATTTTAAGTTTTGGCATATAAGAAAAATTAGTAAATGACTTGTTTTAAATTTTTATTTTTAATAAAAAGGTTTGTACATGTATTGTAAATAAGATTTGAAAAAAAATTTACATAACAAAGAATTATCAACATTTATATTTGAGAAATTCATTTTGGTATTTTGAAAAATATATTTGAGTGTTTTCTTTCAAATTTTTTTATCCTTTATGAAAGGATTTCTCAAGTATTGAAGATAAGATGTTTTGTAAAAATGTCTTGCATAGTAAAGAATTATCAACATTTATGCTTTTAGAAAAATCTATTTTAGCATAGTAACAACATCATCTATAACCATATATGTGTGTGAACTTAGAATGGAAAAAAAAATAATTAATAATCATGGAATCATACCAAGAACATAGAAATTAGAAATAGATAAACAAGAGCATAAAGATATTAAAATAAAAGCATAGGAGTCTTAGCTTGTTATCGAGATGCCTCGAGAGGCCGAGACTTAAAATATTCCTGTCACCATTTGTAATGAAATGAAACAAGCGTAATAGAATATGTAAGTCTTAAATTCTTTTCAAGGCTTTCTGAGACTTAGAATATTTCCAGTCTTATAAATAAGAATCAGGATAGATAATAAAGAAAGCATGGACTCTTAGATTATTATCAAGGTTTCCCGAGACTTGAATTACTCCAGTCTTCTTTGGACTTGAATATGGACAAGTCCAAGACTAGAAATGGACTTGTCACGCCTCGAAGGTATCCTAATAATAGTAATCAAGAACCATTCGATTACCATTATTAGTCTACCTTCTAGGAATGACATGATTTCAATAAATAGGATCTTTTAGTTGCTTGGATAGGATAAACAAACATATATAAGACGTAAATTAGTAAATAACTATCATAAATTAAGATATTATAGATCATATGCTTTATAAATCCTTACGACCTCAGTTAATGATTCTAATGCACATTAAATGCATCAAAAAGACTAACAAAGATATAGATATTCTAATCCTATACTGGTCTTTAAACTTCGGGCTTCTAATCACTTACCGGGACCATGCTCTTGCTAGTAATGAGCCAGGGTCGTAGAGTGAACCTGAAAGGACTGTGGGAGTGTGAGCTAAAACACAAGCTCAGTGAATAACTAGAACTTATTACATATAACATACAAGTTATTTAACAATCATATGAAATGCATCAATCAAACAAATGAACATTACAAGCTTGGATAACCTAGAATCCAAACAAGATGAATATTTACGTCCTCTTATCGGGGTTGAAGGATCATAATTTATGGTCCACCTACCCAGGAGAGACTTAAGCTTTCAGGAAATAATATTCAATTTAATTATCTCTTCAAGCTTATCATGTTTCATTATTTATTTCCTGCTTTAGCTTTAGAAACTCCAGTAAATGTTAGTTATTTCCATGTAATACCATAAGCGACATCCTTCGTTTACCATTTAGTTCCTATGGTATTAACAAAACAAAGGTAATCTTGCAATTAACTAATAATTCTCCAGCTTAGATAATTCAAGCAGTACCAGAGATCCAAAAAACTAACACGTAGTAGGCTACCACTTACTCAAATGCTTTTTATGCATAGTATGCAATGCATGATTATTTTCCTTTATGGTACCATAGTTTTAGTCAATTTGAAGGTGATCAAGCATTACAGACACTCAATCATATTCTATAGACATTACCAAGATACATGCATCTTTGTTATCACTTATTTTAGAGTGACTTGGCAATCAATGTAATACAATATACAATTTTCACAATTCAAACAGTACACCAATTTTAATTATCTTTTATTTAAGATTCACTACTAGTACAAGCACAACCAATGTAATAAGACTGCGTTACTCACCTGCCCATGCTATTTAATCGTAGTAATCTTCAGGAAGGTCCTCTCCAATACCCGAGTCACCTATTGAGATAAGTAATATAGTCATTAATTATACAAAACTATACAACCTAGTTCCTATGAATATTTAAGTGTCTTAATGGTTTCTAGGTTTCTGTTTTATTCTTAACTAGTTCTTTGGGAATAGCCCTAAGTTTTAAACTATTGTAACACAATTTCTATTTAATTGATTTTGGTTGGATACTTGAATCTATTGATTGGGTACTTGGAAAGTTTAATAATTTAGTTACTTCATTTTTATTGTTCAAAACTATTAGTTTTCTTTTTATTTTAATTACTTAATAAATTTTTCTTATAGAGTATAGATATTCCTATACTCACAATCTTAGATTATCTAAATTTTCATTGTTATCTATTCGTCTACAAATATTTATTTAAATATATACTTAGTATTTACTAAACTCATAAATTATATATATATTATATATATTTTTTCTATAAATTAATTAAGTATCGACTTAACGAAAATACTTACTAATAAAAGGATTTATTAATTTAATTATAACTATTTCGAAAATTTTTCTTTTACCGTAAATAATAAGAATATCAATAATTATTAACAATAATAATAATAAAAATAATAATAACATTAATAATAATAAAATAATAATAATAATAATAATTTCGAAATAGATAAAATAAGATAATTACTTTTCATAACATTAGTAATTATAATAATTGTCTTATACTTTAATTCATAATATTACTAAAACAACTTTAGTCTTAAATTCATATTTAATATTATTTCAGAAATAATATTTTCAAGAATTCTAAAAATTCTTTTAACGATATAAGGAATATTAATAATTATAGTTAGAAAACCTATTATACGTAAATTACTTAATAAAAGTAATTATATTTCTAAAAATTCTTTTTGGATTAATATTAATAGATTAAATATTTAAATATCATATATTTAATAATGCTAGAAAATAATTTATTTTTAAATTAAATAAAAATTCTGATATTATATTACTAAACTCTAATATTACTATTAACATTTCCAGAAAAATAAATAAATGCAGAAATAATAATAATAATTTTAAAATTACTTATATTATTAATTATTCTATAATTAAATTTAATTAGTTTCGTTTTTCTTTTTTTCTTTTTTTTTATTTTGAATTTTTGCCGAGAGGTACACGGGTGGAACACGTCCCGTGTACCTCCCCGTCTCATCGGGGATTACTGTTCATCGTCTTCCCCGATGAGCTTCGGTCGATTCCGACCACTTCCGACGTCAAGAAGTTAAGTTTTTGGATCCTATGAGCTCCTAAGACATTAATCTACTTGAATATCCAAAGAAAACAACAAATCAACAACATGTTACCCGCTTTTTCGAATCATCAAGTTCGGTTAGGGTTTAGAAAGATTACCTCATTGTGGCTTCTCGGTGAAATCCGAAGCTTCTAATGGACTTGGTTAGCTTCCTAAGATGTTTAGAAGTTAATATCAATCCTTAGATTCGAAAGAAAACACGCGGAATGAGATCGACTTACCTCAAGCTCGTTTTCAAACGTTTTTTCCAGTTTTTGTTCTGATTTTCGAACTGGGTTGATGTGTGCGTTTAAAAATCGGTTTCCAGGTTGATTCAACTCCTAATAGGGTGTAGTTGGATTCTGGAAAACTTGAGAGGGATTGAAGTCCATTTGCTTGTCCTTCTAAGGTCGTTAGTATGTATATATATATATATATATATATAACAAAATGCAATGCTCGGCCATGTTTCTCCTCATAAATGAAACGAATTGCTTCTGTTTGTTGTTAATTCATCACTGGTTATATTGTCATTAATGCAAGGGTGATTTGGCAAAGTTATATTGGCTTAAGGTTGGATTTGTATTGACTTTGGTGTGTATAATTGAGGAAGTTTCGGCTCACCAATTTTGAGGAAATCACAGCCATTAGAACAAGTATAAAACGTCTCCTACAAGTTGTATGTATGTATATTAATTAAATATTAGTTAGATATATTTAGTTGAATTTTCGGGTAGTTTATTACACTAATAGGGTATAATTTAACTAATATATGTAAGTTTATATATGAAAAATTTTTAATGAATCCTACAAGATGTTTAGTTTAGCAAACAGTACAAATTTAAGTTTTAATAGTACGTATCTATTTTTTTAAGAAAGGTTTATCCTCCGCGATTTAGGTTTTATAAGCTTGTCGGGTCAATTTTCGTTTCAGGCTCCAAGAGCTTAAGAAAACCCTAATTCGAATACTGATATGATTCAAACCCGTGTTTGAAGTCTAGATCTCAAGTTATATATCAGTTTATGTTTTTATTAGGTATTTATAATTCTAACAGTTTATCTTAAGATCACAATTTTCTAACTAAAAACCTATTGGGCCGTTTACTTAATAATTCTTTTGATATATAAGCTAACTTAGCTATATATATTGAATTTGGGTACCTATTATGAAATCTTATCAATATAGTTTATTACTAACTAGGAATCTCGAATTTTAGGGTTCAAGTCTAAATATAGGTTCATTACTACTCCTTATTTCAACCTCAGGTCTTTGTTGAATACAAAAGTGTTCACTTAATATCTATATTTAGGTTTTCTCCATTTAATCTATTTGTTTGACAAGGATTCGGGTTTGAATCTTGAAATTTCTTTTGATCATACCTTGAATTATCAATTCAAGATACGAAATCTTGTTTTTGCTATCATTTGAGGTCAAAGAAGTTCTTTTATGAAGTTTATGGGTCCCAATCCGGCCAAATTTAAGTTATCTATCTAATCTAGGGTTTATGATTAACTTCTAGGTTTACTAGTCATTTCATAATTTCTAATCTAGAGTCGTATCGTATGGTGGAAGTTTGCGGGGTTTACAGGACTAGTCTTATAAAAAAATGGAACATGAGATAAAATATTGTGCATGAAATAAATAAATGTAGGTTAGTGAGTAATAGGCTCTAAAAATTATAAATACTACATATACATATTAATATATAAAAAGTTAAGTTAGCAACACGAATAATAAAAAAAAAGAACAAATTATGAACAAGAATATAACATTATGACATGAATAATATGCGTCTTACATTTCCATTCCGTAGCACATGCATCATGGGGATTTGCAAATAATTGAAGATATAAACATTCATGCCACTTGCATAAACAATACATATGAGGAGGGTGTTTAGTGTTTTTACCTAAAACGAGAGATGAAATTTGTGTATGGATGAAAGAGGGAAGGAAAGCTTGAGAGGAATTTTAGAGAGAAATGTTATGGACAAAATTTGGTAGAGTTTTGTTATATAAAAGAAAAATGTGTAAGAAATGAAAGAATGAGGTGGTATATATGAGAGAAAGAAGAGGGAATTAATGAAGTAAAAATAAATGAAAGAAATTGAAAATGAGTAAGAAAGGGGAGGGGGCAGTAGCTACACAAAAGAGAGAGCAAAAAATTAATGTAAGTAGAAAACGTAATGAAATATAAGGGATGTTAAGTAATAACATATAGTAAAAGTTTTTTGAGAAAAATAAATTGTAAGAAATATGTATGTAAGGATGTAAGCTAGGGTGTAAGGATGCAAGAAAAAGTAGAGAGATGTGAATAATAATGAATAGTAAAAAATAAGATGAAGTGGCAAATTATTATTGATAGAGTTAAAATACATGTATAAAAACTAAAACTGATGTTTTCATATGCCGAAAATTATTTATTTGATATTTCATCTCGTTTTGCATGTCAATGTCCTGATTTGGAAATTAATCTATTCTTATATAATTATTATTGAATATTACTCGGATATGTTGCCTTGATTTGCATGTTAGAGGTCAGGTAGACCAATTGTTTAGCATAGGTTTTCGGAATCGAACGATCATCGGATTTTTGTTTTGTCCTCGAAGGTATTTTTCTTTTAGGGTTCGCTGTTTAAGATCTTCTAATCCCATTATACTCTTTAGACATTTAGGGTTATTTGACATGTCTGACATTGTCTAGGGTTTTTTGGTCATGTGATTAGTCCGAACTGGATCTAAGGTTTCCAGGTTTTACCTAATCCAGCTAACCTCTTAGGGTTATTAAATTTTTATTTGATTCCATTAAAGGTTTCTAGACTTCGATTTTAAGTTAGGTCAATTTTAGGGTTTTATTTTCAGTAGTAGCTCTAGAGTTCCTATCTAAGAATACTGAGAAATCTAGAGGCTTATAGACATCAATCAATGAGAAAATTACACATTTGTTAAATTTCATGTTAGGCCGGTTGGGTAATCGGTGATGTTTAGAGTAGGTCAATATGTGCTTGAACTTACTACTTGCATGAACTCTGATATTACAGCAGCTTCTCAATTGTCTTGTAGCATGGAGATGAGGCTTGTCTACTACTTTCTACTTGCTTGAATATGGTCATGTTGATCTCTATGATCTATTCTAATTTTTCTAGAGAGCTTCAGGGTCTACTATGGCAGCAACTCAATGTCTACACCAGCTCATTGTGAGCATAGCTAAGGTGCTCAGGTGTTGGCTCTTGAGGAATCTCAGTTTGAGTAGCTTGGAAGATATATCTAGTTGATGCCAATGCATATGACAGGGCTGCTCGATACTTGAGCTCAGTAGTAAGATAGGTTGAGGCTATTGGTTTTACTGCTCAGTGGCCAATCTGATGCTTTTTTTTTTTTTTTTGTCCTAACATGACTTGGTGGAGTTCTAATCAATTGGTGGTTAGATTGCTGCTTGATGCTTAGCTTAGTCTACTGTGACATCAATCAATAAGGAGCTTATTCACATTTGTTCAATTTCTACTCAAGCTTTAGTAGTCTAAGTGCTATTGCATCTTAAGGATAGATTGAACACTCCAATTGAGGCATTGTGTTTAGTTTGCTCTGTGTCAATTTCAAGCAAACATCACTAGTGTTTCAAATTGCATGAACTTGTAATCCTTTTTCCACCACTTGTCACTCACCAAAAAATTGCAAATAATTCAAAAATTGAGATATATGAGCTCAACAATGTTATTTATAGTTCTAGTTTGACCCTTTTTCATCACTCATGCAAGTTTGATCCAAAACATGCAATTCATCCAATTGATAGAATTTCACATTAAAAGTGCTAGTATATTCATGGAAACGCGATATAATTGAGAGATAAATGTGTAGAAATACATATTTTATCAAGTAGTTATGTAGTAAAGACAAAATCTAGTTCAATTAGTGGAAATCTTGTATATTTATAGATATGAACGATTGATTTTAGCAAGTTTCAACCTAAACTAAGCAAATATGCTAGTAAAGTTGCATGTCTTAAGATTCCTCGAAGTTTTGTACATCTATACATTTATAGATATGAACAATTGATTTTAACAATTTTATACATTTATGCATTTATACATGTCCTAAGATTCCTTGAAGTTTTCTAAACTAGAAAAATATGCTGGTAGAGTTGCTGCTTTTGGTGATAACATAAATAAAAATTATTGGAATTCACACTTCTAATTCTTACTCGCATTATAAATGATTTACTCTTATTTTGGAGACTTTGATATCATTCATGTAGTAATAGCAAATTTTACGATAAGGAATTTAAATTAATCTCCTACAAGAATTTTTGCATTGTTTCCTATATAGATGATGAAGTTAAATTGCTGCAAAATAACATAAAAATATTTAAATAATTAAGTCTAATAAATCAATTCATAAATTTGTTCCAAATTGATATATTAGGGCATTAAATTTTACTTCATACCGACTTTATCATCTTGCAAATATATATTAAAAGGATGTGAAAAGATTACCCAACTAATTTTTTATTGAGAATATATTATGTTTGGCATGTTCTTTTAGTAAAAAAACCAATTTTTTTAACTAGAAAAAAGAGACATGTACTCTAAAAACTATTTAGACCAACAAGCACTCAAAAGTGGAGTTTTTTCCTTTGGTCAATTTGCCACTCCTATTAATTTTTTTATTGAAATATGATTCATTTGAGAATTATGACAAGAGTATTCGATTTATATGAGGGTTGCATCTTCTATATGGATTCTTTGTTAGCATAACTCGCATATCCAACAAGTGATTTATCCTTGCCAAATTCAATTCCTCTTTTACAACAACAAATGCAACCAATACAATATGACTTATCGAAAAATAAATATAAAACAGTCAAGTAATAACCAAATCAACTTTAACATGTAACTCTAGCAAAATCTCGACACAAAACTCCAACAATTCTAAAACAATCTTTTCTAGCAACTCTAAAAATCTAATTGCAACATGTAATCTTCAACTCCATGGAAAATAATAATGAAGCAAATTTCAAACATTTAATTTAGACATATTGAAATGAAAACTATACAAGCATATTTACATCAAATATTTAAAAAGAGTATATACATAAATATACAACATATAATCATAAACATGGGATAAAGAGGTGTTGATATCATGTCGGCATTGCCATTCTGATATTGTGCTTGCCCAAATCATGCTTCTCTAGTTTAGAGAGTACTAGTCGACTTAATTACATCACATGAAATGTATCAAGGATTTACCTATGTGGCTCCCTCTCTTATATCTAATGTTATTGAAAGTCTTAAACTCATAAGAGCAAGTGGAGTAATCATGAATGAAGATGATAGAGAGGTGTATTATAATTGATCACTTTAAAGGAATGAAAGATATGATTAATTAGAGACAAATGGGCATTATGTGAGGGAGAAGCATAAGGAGATGGTGACTCATGAGGAGTAATGGCATCTATAAGAGGATTTGGAGACAAATGTAGCTCTACCTACCAGCAATGACTCCTACCATGACTCCATTTGATATTATAATAAAATTTGTATTTGAGTTATGCTATGGAGCTTTTTATACTAAGATGATAAGGGATGGACTTTGTATACTTATCAACCATATGGATTCCTCTATTAGCTTCTCGTAACGATGTATTTTTTGTGTTTATACTCGTAAGGTATTGATGAAAACTAAAAGTAAAAGATATGAACAATCCATTTCTTGGAGATGACACATTAAGAAAACATTGAACTAGATATTTTAATCAAATTATATGATGCACAATTGATAAAACAGGAAAGGGTTTTCAATTAACCATAAAGACTAAAAGGAAAGAAAACTTGAGAAAACTCTCAATTGCATTGAATGATTAAAAAATGAATGATAATAAATGTTCAAACAATGTATTGATAAATTACATAGAAAGATAAGTTCATTTAAGGTATCAATGTTTCAAATTATTAAAAAGATGTGTCAATGTTTTGCAAAGTAAATCAAATAAGATATTGATATTTGACCATTAACAAAAACTAAGGAAAGTAATTCCCTTTTATATCCCATAAACTAGAGTAAGAGTAAAATAGTCGATCATTAAACTAAACTAATGGAATAAAAATAAGAAAATATGAAAAATTTCATTTAACTAGCAAATAAGGTCATAATCAAGGGTGTAGGCAAGGCCAATGCCTTGGCCAAGGGGTGTAGCCCTCTCAAGCTTCACCCATGTGGAACTTGGGTAAATATAACCTCAAGCACAACCTTAGGAATTGACATGACCATGGAGTGTTCTAAGGGCCACGGTAATAACTATGGTCATGCTACTTCCCATGACCATGCCTAAGACTCTTGAGTGGAAGAGAGGAAAACATTTAGAGCTTAGTATGATATGTCTTTTGATATGCCCATATCTAAGGTCATGATGGAATTTGATGAAAAGCTAGTAGATTGTTTTGATGGCCACAATAATAGCTACGACCTTGGATAAGAGCATATGAAAAGATGCGTTTTTAATATACAAAACTCCAAATTCTTCCTCTCTCCCACATAATGGTAAAGTGAACTATATTCTCTTGCAAAATGGATCAAATAACCACAAAAGAAATCATGTTTATCTTTGAATAGACTCCTATATAATATCCACTAAACTACGTTCTACAAACCCTTAAATTTAGCTCAAGTAGCTGTACAATCAACTCATGATTCTTATCACCATCGTCTATCATGAGCTAAAGGCATTTCTAATGACCAATGTGGTGATCTTGAGAGAATAATAAAAAAAACCTCTATGGTCATGGAAGATATATATGTTGGCAATAGTTATGGCCCACGTCTCCTCCAAATTGTTAAATACTTCAAGGTAAGTGACTGCATCCAACGATAATAAAAGGAGAATAAAATTATGTTAACACATATATTATATTGATCATTGCTTCTATAAGACCTATATACCGCCTAGTCACTTTGAGATACCATGAGGCAGTAATTCAGAGTGACTTAGTTCAACAATGCATCATCTTAATCAAGTAAAACACTAGTCAATTGTTGCTATTACTACTACTGTAGTGGAATGCATACCTCCTCCTCTAATACTCAATGGTCTTCCTCAAATGAATCTTATGAGAGAAGGTAAAGTCTCACACTCTGGTAGGATACTTTGTACATAGAAAAATCTATTAATAAAGTATTTTTTTCATGATGTGGAAGTAGATAAGGGGAACACAAGCTAGCTAAATATCTCTACCTTCTTAATACATAGGTGATACTAACTCTAAGATGGTTAGAGTATAAGGCATCTAAAAAATTTGCAAATCATAAATCAATATAAATGTATAAAAAATACATACGCAAATTCACGTAATCAAAAAATGGAAAGTGACATACTTACTCCGAAGTCTAATAGTCTAGAGAGTTATGATATTAAGAAACAATGTATGTGGGCATTTGCATAACACTGAAGATATCGTGCCAACATTGTGTCAATGGGGTGACATGCATGATCTAAGAACCATGCTTGCATGATGCAATATGTAGAAATTTGTCCTATACTCAAATTTGCATCAAATGCATGGCCCCTCCCATCTTGACTATTGATGCATCCATAACTCAACATAAAAAGCTGTATAGCTATGCTATGTTAGCAAATCCTCATCTATATTTTACCTACTCACTCAAAGTCTTCTAAAAGGATAAAGAACATCAAAATGGATAAGACTAAAGGACATATGTATGTCCATATATAACATATGATAGATAGGTTATTTGTCTTATTTGGTAACCACTTGAATGAGTGCTTTAGATAAGACATCTTAGCTTGTCCACTTGATGTGTTATAAACCTTAAGCTTTCCACTTAATAGATGTTTACACTCATTCATCCATCTTAGACTCATACAATGTATAACAATATCCCTATTGATGGGGATAGCTAAATTGTACAACTAAATCCTACAAATTGAGGCAAACCTACTCATGAAGCTGTGGAAAGTGTATGTCTCTTGCATTCCTCTCTCCATAAAGGGTTGTAATGATAGTTTAGTATGACTATATGAAAGGTAGCTAAGATACCCTTACGAAAGCCCTCCTATGCTAGATATGGAGTAATGCACTCATCAAATTAGAGTTGCATATCACTTGGGTTCATTAATAAGGCCTCGTATTGCCAACAACTAATGTTGTTGACTCCTGTAACCCTCGAAAATTATTTAGATAACAAGAAAAAAAATGTAAAAAAAGTGAAAACTACTCATTAACTTGTCCCCACCACACAGCCTCTAAAAGATGACTATCCCGTTTGTGTGGGAAGTGATTTATTTGCTGGGCTTAAATCCATATGCATAAGAAATAGTAAAATTTTAAGATTTAATAAATTATGAAACATTTCAAATAGAATGCATAATATGAATATCATACATCATGATCATATTCAAATATTATATGACAAAAAGTAAACTTCATGCTCTCCTAAATTCTAAGCAGCTTAATTTGTTGTGTCCTTCTTTTATATGAACCCCACAACAGTTCTTTTGTGCTCTCTCCTAAAGTTCCATCTCATTGTGACAACGCAAAGATTGGTGTCGACCCACTTCCTGGAACTTTCATAATTGGATGAATGAAAGGTATTTAACATTCTAGTCACTTGCTCTTGTTGCCGATAAGATGGAAGCTAGGTGGCGGCACTAAAGTTAGTTTTTACAATAATACCACTTCATAATCTTTTAAAGGCCATCCATGTTAACATTTGCAATTGCCAAAAACGCATGAGAACAAAGGATTTTATAATACATTTATCTTTTTTTATGTTAACAGTATGTTGGTTCTCACCGTTAACACCATAACTTATCCTATATACACTTGTTTGAACCTTAAATACCCTAATCATTTATTGAAGGTTATAACACAATGACATGTAACAGCATATATCCCCTTTGGTATTTTTAGCAACCCATTTGGTGAACTCTAGACCTTCCCTAATACCCTTAGACTTCTTATCTCATTGTTCCTCAAAATACCTCACACAATTGTAAAAAAACTCCAAAACATGGGATGACACAAGTAATGACCTTGCATTCTTCAACACTTCGTGGCATCTCTCATTGAGATTGGTTGCCATAAACTTATATTTGTATCCCCCATCGTATATCTATGTCAACCGCTCCTTTAGAATATTTGAAAATTAGTTTGGAGTATTTTGTTTTTTGTTTTTTTTGACACCTCTATTTAAAATTTCAATCTTGCACATTGTGTTTGGAAAGCAGTCACAATTACACACTTCTTCAATGCAATAATTTTGCATTTTTTATTAAAATTGATTGCAAATTGTCATATGCAAAATCACCATTGCGTAAAGAAAGGCCACCATCTAACTCTCTCGTTCTTTATTACCATTATTATACTCATTTGTTGGTCTAATATAAGTCTTAATGTCTCTTTATGCATGCCAATGCCAATAAGACATTTCTTCAGAAAAGACAGAAACAAAGATCAAGATGGATTGGATTTTATGTGTACTAATGCAAAATCAAGAAGAGTATATAATTGACACCATCCATACTATATGCAATCAATTGGCTATAAGGATATTTCCCATATAAACAAGTACCATCGATATTAACACTCAATCAACAATGTTAGAAGGCTTAAAAACGTGGAGCAAAAGCTTAAAAAATTGTTCCAAAGGTCAACTCATGTTCTTTAGTGGTTAGCTATGCAAACCCCGAAACTTCCACCATATGATACAACCCTAGATTAGAAATTATGGGTTGATTAGTAACCTTAAGAATTAATTAGAAACTCTAATTAGATAGATACTTTAAATTTGATCGGTTTAGGACTCATAGATTTGTAAAAGGAACCTTTGACCTCAAGTGATTCCAAAAACAAGATTTAGTATTCCGAGTTAATAATTCAGGTTATGATCAAAGGAAACTTCCAATCCTAAACCCGAATCTTTGTCAAACAGACAGAATATATAGGAAAACCTAAATATGGATATCAAGTGATTATCTTAGTATTCAATAGAGCTTTGGAATTAAACCAAGGTATAGTAATGAACCTATACTTGCATTGAAACCCTAAATTTGAGATATTAGTTAGTAGTAAACTACATTGATAAGATTTCATAGTGAGTATCCAAATCTAAAATGTATAACTAGTATAGCCTATATATTAGTAGCTTTATTACATAAATGATTCAATAGAGTTGTAGTTGGAAAATTGTGTTCTTAGGATAAACTGTTAGGATTATAAATACCCAATAAAAACATAAATTGATATATAACTTGAAATCTAGACTTCAAATATAGAATTGAATCATACCAATAACCAAATTAGGATTTTCTAAAGCCCTTGGAGTCTGAAACAAAAATTGACCCGAAAAGCTTTTCAAACTCAAATCGCGTGGGATAAATTTTCTTAAACAATTAGATACGTATTATTAAAGTTTAAATTTGTACTTTTTGTTAAACTAAACACTTCATAGGATTCATTAAAGACCTTTGTATATATACTTACATATATAAGCTAAAATATACCCTAATATTGTATTAAACTACCCGAAAACCTAACTAAATAATAGTTAACTATTATAATATATATATACATCATCCTGGCTTGCTGGAGATGAATTTCATGTGTTTGGAGGGCTGAGATCTTCTTGAATTTGGTGAGCCGAATTTCCTTCATTATTTGTGTTAAAGTCAATACAAATCTTCTCCAAAGCAAATGAAAACATGACAGATCACCCAGCCTTAATGATAATCAACAAAGGACCTAAATGGACAACAAAACAAGGGCAATTCGTTTAGAGTCGAGGAGGGAACACGTTTGGAAAATTTACTAAGTTATATATATATATGCAAACAATCGGTTGGAGAAGCAAACGTTTCCAAATTCTCAAACCTTCCAGAACTCATCCATAGCTCATTAGGAGTCGAACAAAGCCAGGAAACGATTTTTAAACCATCGCATCAACCCAGTTCGAAATTTCGAACAGAAACCCTAGAAACGCGTGTGAAAACGAGCTCGAGGTAAGTGATGTTATTCCGCGAATTTTCTTTGAGTTTTAAGGATTGCTACTAACTCTTAGACATCTTAGGAAGCTAACCAAGGTAGCTGGAAGCTTCAATTTCATCGGAACGTCACACGAAGGTAATCTTTCCAAACCCTAGCCGAGCTCGATGATCCAAATTTACGATGAACATGTTGTTTATATCTAGTTTTTCTTGGATATTTAGGCTTCTAATGTTCCTAGGAGTAGTTTAGAACCAAATCCCGACGTAACGTCGGGATTCGCTGGATTTTGCGCGCTCATCGGGGAAGACGATGAACAGTGCTCCCCCGATGAGCACGGGCTGGGTACACGGGCGTGTACACCCCGTGTACCTCTCGGCCAATTTAAAAAAAAAAAAAAAGAAAAAGAAGAAAAGAAAACGAATATGAATAAATATAAATATATAATAAATATTAATATAATAATTCTGGAGTTTTTAATATTTTTCCTGCATTTATTCATTTTCTGGAATAGTAATAATATATATAATATAAATCCGAATTTATTTATTTATTTATTTAAATCAAAAACAAAATTATTTTTGACTTTATTAAATGTAGAATGTTTTAATACTAATCTATTATTATTAATCCAAAAAGAAGTTTTTAAATATAAATTACTAGTAAGTAATTTTTGGATAATAAGTTTTAATTATAATTATAATAATCTTTTTATTATTAAAAGAATTTTTGTTAAATTTTCGAAAATATTATTAAAAATAATATGAAGGTAAGACCAAAATTACTTTAATAAAATAAAGACATTAGTATAATTCTTATGATAAATATAATTATTCCATCCAATTTATTTTCGAAATTGAATTATTATTATATTTATTAATATTGTTATTATTATTGTTATTATTGTATTATTTTATTATTATTTTTATTATTATTACTGTTATTATTGTGATTATTGTTATTATTAGTATTATTGATAGTATAATTATTTTAATACTATTATTGATGTTAATTATTAATGTTTTTACGATTTTCGAAAAAGGGAAAATAAATTCGAAAATAGTTATTATTAAGTTAATAAATTCTTTTATTAGTAAAATGTTTTCATAACAAGATATATATATATAAATTATGAGTTAGTAAATATTAAGTATATACTAGAATAGCTATATGAAAACAGATAACAATGGAAATTTAAATACTCCAAATTTGTGAGTATAGAAGTATCTATAGCTATAAAAAAATTTATTAAGTAATTTAAAAGAAAATTGATATATTTAGGCAATAAAAATGAATTAATGAAGTTATTAACTTTTCAAATACCCAATGATCGATTCACATATCCAACCAGAACCAACCATTAGGACATTAAGTATTCTAGAAACTAAATTATATAGTCTAGAATTTTTAATCTTTATATTCTATCTCAATAGGTGACTCGGGTATTGGGGAGGACCTACCTGAAGATTACTACGATTAACTAGGATGGGCAGGTGAGTGATTCAGTTTTATTATTGGTTGTGCTTGTACTAGTAGTGAACCTTCAATAAAAAGATAATGAAAATTGATGATCTGTTTAAAATATGAAAGTTGTGGATTGTATTCCATTGATTGCCATGTCACTCTAAAACAAGTGATAACACAATTGCCTGTATCTAGATAATGTTTGTAGTATAATGAATTGTCTGTATTGGTTGATCACCCTAAATTGACTAATAACTACTGGTACCATAATGAAAAATAATCATGCATAACATACTATGCATAAAAAGCATTGAGTAAGTGGTAGCCTACTACGTGTTAGATTCTCGGATCTCTGGTAATGCTTGAATTATCTAGGCCAGAGAGCTAGTAGTTAATTGCAAGATTACTTTTGTTCTGTTAATACCATAGGAACTACATGGTAAATGAAGGACGCCGCTTATGGTATTACTTGAGAATAACTAACACTTAATGGAGTTTCTAAAGCTAAACAGGAAATAAATAATGAACATGATAAGTATAAAGAGATAACTAAATTGAGATTGTTATTTCCTGAAAGCTTAAAGTATCTCCTGGGTAGGTGGACCATAGATTGTGATCCTTCAACCCCGATGGGAGGGCGTAAATCTTCATCCTGTTTGGATTCCGGGTTATCCAAGCTTGTAATGTTCATTTGTGTGATTGCTGCATTTCATATGATTGTTAAATAACTTGTTGCTATGTGTAATAAATTCTGGTTACTCACTGAGCTCGTGTTTTAGCTCACACTCCCACAGTCCTTTCAGGTTCACTCTGCGACCGTGGCTCATTACTAGCAGGAGCATGGTCCCGGTAAGAGACTAGAAGCCAGAAGTTAAAGTTTAGTATAGAATTAGAATATCTATATCTGTAGTAGTCTTATGGTGCATGTAATGTGCATTAGAAGCATCAGTTAAGGTGTAAGGAATTCTGAAGCATATGATCTGTAATATAGTAGTTTGTAATAGTTGTTTACTAATTTACATCTTATATGTTTGTTTATTCCATCCAAGCAACTAAAAGATCCTGTTTTTGAAAATCATGTCACTCCTAGAAGGTAACCTAATAATGATAATCAAGTGGTTCTTGATTTATTATAGAATACCCTCGGGGCGTGACAGATTTAAGTTGGTATCAGAGCCTGGTTGCTGGTATAGGAAAAACAAATATATGTAAGAAGGTGAATTAGTAAATGTGCAGTTAAAGTACCAATTTAGCTTCAAGTAGAACCATGTGAGTTAATGGGTAGTTATTAGAAGAAGTAGATGCACAATTAGGAATAAAATCTGTGTGATTACTAATCATACAAATTTTATTGTGTGCAGACCAATCCCGCAGTTTGTCATATTAAATGGCAAATTTTTAGCATGATGGAGGAGGACACTTACTGATTATAGGCGCCGACTCCGAGTCTTAGTAGAAGATTTGGCATTGTCTGGCATTACAAAAACCCTGGATGAAATTTTCAGCACTTGGAAGAAAGGTTTACAACCCATGTTGAAGACTTGGTTGTTTTTAGTGGAAAGAGCTTTTCCAAATAAGGCACAGCAGTAGAGACCATCTACAGGTTTGAGAGATTGATCATCCAGAAGGGTGGAGGCATAGAGATTGACAATATAGCCTTCATTGTTCAGCCCGATCAGTGAGGCCTGATCTTCCAGACTTTAGGATTGGATTCCTATTGGAGGTGATTGGATTTGCACATGATATCAGGTATGATCATGCCTTAGTTCGGGAGGATACTGCTCCTGATGATGAGTGGATGCTGACCATGTGATCAGAAGCCATCCTTCCAGAAGTGTTTTAACAAACAGGCCCCCTATCATACCAGAAGATGAAGGTGAGATTCAGTCCATTAGGAGAGCAGCTAATAAAAGAAGACAAGCAGCTATGCAGACCACAGTGGTTATGCAAAGTGTGACTACAGCCATGATAGATGAAAAAGAAGGTAAAAAGAGAAGGAGGGAAGCAGAAAAATTTGTCTCCAATTATAATTATGCTCACTGGACTGGTACTGCTCATGGGGGTGGATTGAGGAAGATGTGACACCTTCTGGTGATATGGAGAAACCTGCTACTAAAGGTATCCGGATGATGGATACCAATCTGACTTTAGCACCACCAGGGGTAGAGGGAGGATGGAGAGTGATGACAGTAGTTCAGAGGAGGAGGATCACTATCCACAGTTAGGCCCTCGGGAGAAGGGCAAGGGACCTCTGTACCCTAGCCCATAGAGTAGCTTTATATGCCTTGATAGACTATATACTAATGTACTGTTTTGAGGAACTTATTGTCATATAAATATGTAGTATGAAGCATGATAACCTTGAAGTAGTTGTGAGGGAAAATAGAACTAGTGTTAGTGCAAATTTTGGATTGTACATAAAGCACTAACTATATAATATTATGTGTGTTTTGATTATGAAATATGGATGTGAAATATGTATGATTACTTGTAATCTCTCTTTAGGTATGAGTTTTAATTAACTCAAGTAATATGTTTTATGATACTAGAATGCCAAGAGGAAGAGGCAGAGGTAGAAATACAAGGATATCTGAGAATCCAACAAATGCTCCTCCACCACCTCAAAATCCATTAGAGGATGTGTTGAAAAACCTGCAACAACAAAATGAATTAATTTTGCAAGCTCTACAAAATATGCGAGCTACACATGCGGTACCTCCAACTGAAGTACCAGAAGCTCCTCCTGTGAATACTAGGAGGAATGAAAGATATACTACACCTGCTCAATTTCAAGAAAATGGACCGGTAAACCCAAATGAATCGGCGGCTGAGGTACAAGGACCAATAAGATATGAACCAGAACTACCACCGCCACCACCATTGCGTCCTCAAAGAAATGTTTGCCTGAATTCATCAAATGCAATCGGTACTTCGAAGGATTTCCCGGTAAGCCAGAGGAAGCTGAAGACTGGCTAGCTCAAATTGAACGATCTCTTGATGTATTCCAGGTACCGGAAGCTTTAAAAGTACCGTATGGAACTTATTTGCTCCGATTGAGAGCAAGATTGTGGTGGAACTCTAAACAGAGGACATTGCCTCAACCCATCAATTGGGAAACATTCAAACAGGAATTTCTAAAAGAATACTTTCCCAGCAGTTTAAAGGCAAAGTACAGTACTGACCTGATGAATCTAACACAAGGCATTAAGACAATTGATGAATACGAGCACGAATTCAATCGGTTACTTCAATTTGCACCAGATGCCTACAGAGATAGTGATGAATTAAAGGCAAACTTTCATGGCAGGATTAGAACCCAATTTTCAAAGGAGATAGCCGAGTTTGAAATTTCAAACTTTGCAGCCATGGTTGAAAAAGCAAGAACCATTGAACGAGCCAAGAAATATGAAGTTGAAAGATATAAGAAACGGGGAATGACATTTGGTAAAAGAACATTTGAGGAGACAGGGACAAGCTTTGTTCCTAAGAAAAAGAGATTCTTTAAACCTATGGGAAATGTGAAAAATAGGAATGTTGAAAATGTTTCGTGCTGGAAATGCAAGGGAGCTCATTACCCGAGGAATTGTCCACATCTACAACAAAAATGTTATTACTGTGGCGAAGTGGACATATGGTTTTTGCATGCCCAAAGAAAAATAGTGCAACCTGTTTCATTTGTAAGAAAATTGGACATATAGCAACTCATTGTCCACAACGAGTGAACGCAGTTGCTGGATCTTCCAATCCTAAAGGCATTGCCAATACAACTGGACCCAAAAATGGAAATGCTAATGCTAGCAAAGCCATGACAGCAGCAAGGGTATATGCTGCAGGGAACCCCAATTGAGGAAGGAGAAATAGAAGAAGAGGATGAGAAAATGTGTGGGATGAAGCTGATCCAGACGATTACAGTCTCATTGCAGGTACTTGAATTAATAATTAATTTGTTTATTTAAGTAGTTTAATCGGTATAACCCTACTTAGATAACCAAATATTCTTGTAGAGAATAATAACCTGTGTTTAATAATTAGGAACAATCCAATTGAAAGGTCAATCTGCTTATGCTTTATTTGATACGGGAGCAACACACTCTTTTATCAATACGGGTTTAGCAAGGAGACTGGAATATCCCATCGAGACCATGACTAAGGAACTAGGAGTTACTACACCCACGGGGGACTTAGTGATGGCTCGGGAAATAATGAAGGGATATCCATTAGAAATTGGGGGACAGAAATCCTTGCTAACTTAATCTTGGTGGACCTCCAAAAATATGATGTTATCTTAGGTATGACATGGTAACTGCTGCAAAAGCAAAAGTCGATTGTCGTCTTAAGACAATATCTTTTGTGAATACCAAGGAGAAAGAAAAGAATTTAAGGGGAAGTCCTCAAGAAGTCGAAGGGCGGATGATGACCATAGAAGGTGAAAAATATGGATAGGAATCAAACGAAAGTATCCATAAGGTGAATGAGGATGAGTCCAAGAAGACAATGTTCATACTACCAGGGCAGTATGTGACTACCCAGAAGTGTTTCCCGATGAGTTACCAGGCTTACCCCCACATAGAGAGGTGGAGTTTTCAATTGATTTGATACCAGGAACCGAACCAGTATCAAAAGCTCCATATCGCATGGCACCAATAGAATTGAAAGAACTAAAGGTGCAATTACAAGAACTGATGGATAAAGGGTTCATCAGACCAAGCGTATCACCATGGGGAGCACCAGTATTGTTTGTCAAGAAGAAAGACGGTTCAATGAGACTCTGTATTGATTATAGAGAATTAAACCGAGTAACTATTAAGAACAGATACCCTTTGCCCCGAATTGATGATCTTTTTGATCAATTAAAGGGAGCCAAGGTGTTTTCTCGAATTGATTTGAAATCTGGGTATCATCAAATCCGAATCAAGGCAGAAGACATACCAAAGACAGCATTCCGACTAGGTATGGTCATTATGAATTCCTAGTTATGCCATTTGGATTGACGAATGCACCTGCTGTTTTCATGGACTTGATGAATCGCGTTTTCAAACCTTTATTGGATGTTTGTGTGATTGTCTTCATAGATGACATATTGATATACTCGGTTACAGAGGAACAACATGATGAACATTTAAGAACCGTATTGCAATACTACAAAGCAATCAGCTTTATGCCAAGTTGTCCAAATGTGAGTTTTGGCTCAAAAGTATATCCTTTCTAGGACATATTGTGTCAGGAGATGGAATTTCAGTTGATCCCTAAATTAAGGCTATCGTGGAATGGAAAAGACCGGAACTGTTACAGAGATACGAAGCTTCTTAGGATTGGCAGGATACTATCGGAAATTTGTGCAGGACTTTTCGAGAATTGCACGACCACTGACACAATTAACCAAGAAGAATGAAAAATTCTTGTGGAATGAAAAACGTGAATGGAGTTTCCAGGAGTTGAAAAAGAGACTGGTTTCTGCACCGATACTAGTTCTGCCCAATGACCAGGATCCTTACACTATTTATAGTGATGCATCCAAGAATGGTTTGGGATGTGTATTAATGCAGAATGGAAAGGTGATAGCGTATGCTTCTAGACAGTTAAAACCCCATGAGATGAATTACCTACTCATGATAGAATTAGCTGCTATTGTCTTTGCACTCAAAATTTGGCGTCATTATTTGTATGGGCAGAAGTGTGAAATATACACAGATCATCAGAGCAAGTATATATTCACCCAGAAGGAATTGAACATGAGGCAACGTAGATGGTTGGAATTAATCAAAGACTATGATTTAACCATCAATTATCATCCTGGCAAGGTAATGCGGTAGCCGATGCTTTAAGCCGTAAAAATTATGGAGAAATAGCCTCACTGTTGACAGAGCAGAAGGAACTCATTAGGGAATTTGAAAAGTTAAAGTTGGAATTTTCAATACAAGGTTTGGACGCAGAACTAAGCAGCTTAACCTTGGAACCCACTTTATTACAACGAATAAAAGAAGCTCAAAGAAAGGATGAAGAACTCCAGGCAATCATCAAAAGGGTATCACAAGGGAAGTATAAGGACTTTCAAATAGATGAAAATGGAGTATTAAAAATGAATAAAAGATTGTGTGTACCACATGATGAAAGTTTGAGGAAAGAAATAATGAATGAAGCACACTATTCTGGATATACCGTACACCCCGGTGAAACTAAGACCTATCAAGAGCTGAGAAGTGCATATTGGTGGAACGGGATGAAAAATGATATTGCTCAATTCGTGGCCAGATGTGAAATATGTCAGAGGGTAAAAGCGGAACATCAAAAACCAGGGGATTGTTGAAACCATTGTCTATTCCAGAATGGAAATGGGATCAAATATCTATGGATTTTGTAAGTTCGTTACCCAAGACAAGTGCAGGTTATGATGCTATTTGGGTTATTGTGGATAGACTCACTAAATCAGCCCATTTCTTACCAATCAATGACCTATCCCTTGGAGAAGTTGGCCCGGTTGTACTTAAAGGAAATTGTGAGACTACATGGGATACCAGCTAATAGTGTCAGATCGAGATCCACGGTTTGTTTCTAGATTCTGGCAAGGATTACAAAAAGCATTGGGAACTCAGTTGAGGTTTAGTACGGCCTATCATCCCCAGACCGATGGACAAACAGAAAGAACAATCCAAACAATGGAGGACATGTTGAGATCATGCATCTTGGAATTTAAAGGAAATTGGGATCAACATTTGCCACTAGTGGAATTTGCATACAATAATAGCTACCATTCTAGTATAGGGATGCCACCCTATGAAGCTTTATATGGTAGAAAATGTCGATCTCCGTTATTCTGGGATAATTTGGAAAGAGTACTAGTTGGACCCGAACTGATTCAAGAAACAATCAACAAAGTTTCAGTGATAAAAGAAGGATGAAAGAAGCTCAAGATAGACAGAAAAGCTGGGCAGATTTGAAAAGAAGGGAACTTGAATTTAGGAAGGAGAACATGTTTACCTGAAAGTAAGTCCAATAAAAAGTCTTCATAGCAGACAAGTAAAAGGAAAATTAAGTCCTAGATATATAGGACCATTTGAAATACTGGAACGAGTGGGAAATCTGGCATATCGTCTTGCATTGCCACCCAAACTATCTGGTATACATAATGTTTTTCATGTATCGGTACTAAGAAAGTATGTACCAAATCCAGATAAGATGGTTGAGCTGGAACCACTTGACCTGAAGAGAATTTGACTTATGAAAAGCACCCTATCCGGATCCTAGACAAGAAAGTACAAGTCCTCAGAAATAAAGAAATCCACTACGTCAAAGTGCTATGGGATCCTCGACTGAAGAAGTAACTTGGGAGTTAGAAGAGGAAATCAAAAAGAATTATCCACAGCTGTTCGAATCCAGGTACGCTCTCAAGCTTTGAGGACAAAGCTTATTTTAAGGGGGGAGAAAATGTAAACCCCGAAACTTCCACCATATGATACAACCCTAGATTAGAAATTATGGGTTGACTAGTAACCTTAAGAATTAATTAGAAACTCTAATTAGATAGATACTTTAAATTTGATCGGTTTAGGACTCATAGATTTAAAAGGAACTCTTTGACCTCAAGTGATTCCAAAAACAAGATTTAGTATTCCGAGTTAATAATTCAGGTTATGATCAAAGGAAACTTCCAATCCTAAACCCGAATCTTTGTCAAACAGACAGAATATATAGGAAAACCTAAATATGAATATCAAGTGATTATCTTAGTATTCAATAGAGCTTTGGAATTAAACCAA
Organism: Combretum micranthum; assembly: GCA_024138025.1. Lineage (NCBI taxonomy): Eukaryota > Viridiplantae > Streptophyta > Magnoliopsida > Myrtales > Combretaceae > Combretum > Combretum micranthum. Next base: position 217,021 of record JAMXBD010001794.1, on the reverse strand, counting down.
GGTATAGTAATGAACCTATACTTGCATTGAAACCCTAAAATTTGAGAATATTAGTTAGTAGTAAACTACATTGATAAGATTTCATAGTGAGTATCCAAATCTAAAATGTATAACTAGTATAGCCTATATATTAGTAGCTTTATTACATAAATGATTCAATAGAGTTGTAGTTGGAAAATTGTGTTCTTAGGATAAACTGTTAGGATTATAAATACCCAATAAAAACATAAATTGATATATAACTTGAAATCTAGACTTCAAATATAGAATTGAATCATACCAATAACCAAATTAGGGTTTTCTAAAGCCCTTGGAGTCTGAAACAAAAATTGACCCGAAAAGCTTTTCAAACTCAAATCGCGTGGGATAAATTTTTCTTAAACAATTAGATACGTATTATTAAAGTTTAAATTTGTACTTTTTGTTAAACTAAACACTTCATAGGATTCATTAAAGACCTTTGTATATATATACTTACATATATAAGCTAAAATATACCCTAATATTGTATTAAACTACCCGAAAACCTAACTAAATAATAGTTAACTATTATATAATATATATATACATCATCCTGGCTTGCTGGAGACGAATTTCATGTGTTTGGAGGGCTGAGATCTTCTTGAATTTGGTGAGCCGAATTTCCTCCATTATTTGTGTTAAAGTCAATACAAATCTTCTCCAAAGCAAATGAAAACATGACAGATCACCAGCCTTAATGACAATCAAACAAAGGACCTAAATGGACAACAAAACAAGGCAATTCGTTCAGATCGAGGAGGAACACGGCTGGAAATGTACTAGGTATATATATATATATATGCAAACGAACTCGGTTGGAGAAGCAAACGATTCCAAACATTCTCAAACCTTCCAGAACTCATCCATAGCTCATTAGGAGTCGAACAAAGCCAGGAAACGATTTTTAAACCATCGCATCAACCCAGTTCGAAATTTCGAACAGAAACCTAGAAAACGCGTGAAAACGAGCTCGAGGTAAGTGATGTTATTCCGCGAATTTTCTTTGAGTTTTAAGGATTGCTACTAACTCTTAGACATCTTAGGAAGCTAACCAAGGTAGCTGGAAGCTTCGAATTTCATCGGAACGTCACAACGAAGGTAATCTTTCCAAACCCTAGCCGAGCTCGATGATCCAAATTTACGATGAACATGTTGTTTATATCTAGTTTTTCTTGGATATTTAGGCTTCTAATGTTCCTAGGAGTAGTTTAGAACCAAAATCCCGACGTTCTAACGTCGGGATTCGCTGGATTTTGCCGCGGCTCATCGGGAAGACGATGAACAGTGCTCCCCCGATGAGCACGGGCTGGGTACACGGGCGTGTACACCCCGTGTACCTCTCGGCCAAATTTAAAAAAAAAAAAGAAAAAGAAGAAAAGAAAAACGAATTGAATAAATATAAATATATAATAAATATTAATATAAGTAATTCTGGAGTTTTTAATATTTTTCCTGCATTTATTCATTTTCTGGAATAGTAATAATATTATATAATAATAAATCCGAATTTATTTATTTATTTATTTAAATCCAAAAACAAAATTATTTTCTGACTTTATTAAATGTAGAATGTTTTAATACTTAATCTATTATTATTAATCCAAAAAGAAGTTTTTAAATATAAATTACCTAGTAAGTAATTTTTGGATAATAAGTTTTTAATTATAATTATTAATAATCTTTTTATTATTAAAAGAATTTTTAAATTTTCGAAAATATTATTAAAAATAATATGAAGGTAAGACCAAAATTACTTTAATTAAAATAAGAAGACCATTAGTATAATTCTTATGTGATAAAATATAATTATTCCATCCAATTTATTTTCGAAATTGAATTATTATTATATTTATTAATATTGTTATTATTATTGTTATTATTGTTATTATTATTATTGTTATTATTATATTATTATTTATTATTGTGATTATTGTTATTATTAGTATTATTGATAGTATAATTATTTTAGTACTATTATTGATGTTAATTATTAATGTTTTTCGATTTTCGAAAAAGAAAAATAAATTCGAAAAATATTATTATAAGTTAATAAATTCTTTTATTAGTGAAAATGCTTTTCATAAAAGATATATATATATATATATATATAAATTATGAGTTAGTAAATATTAAGTATATACTAGAATACCTATATGAAAACGGATAACAATGGAAATTTAAATACTCCAAATTTGTGAGTATAGAAGTATCTATATTCTATAAAAAAAATTTATTAAATAATTTAAAAGAAAACTGATATATTTAGGCAGTAAAAATGAATTAATGAAGTTATTAACTTTTCAAATACCCAACTGATCGATTCACATATCCAACCAGAACCAACCATTAGGACATTTAAGTATTCATAGAAACTAAATTATATAGTCTAGGAATTTTAATCTTTATATTGTTTATCTCAATAGGTGACTCGGGTATTGGGGATGACCTACCTGAAGATTACTACGATTAACTAGGATGGGCAAGTGAGTGATTCAGTTTTATTACATTGGTTGTGCTTGTACTAGTAGTGAACCTTCAATAAAAAGATAATGAAAATTGATGATCTGTTTAAAATATGAAAGTTGTGTATTGTATTCCATTGATTGTCATGTCACTCTAAAACAAGTGATAACACAATTGCCTGTATCTAGATAATGTTTGTAATATATAATGAATTGTCTGTATTGGTTGATCACCCTTAAATTGACTAATAACTACTGGTACCATAATGAAAAATAATCATGCATGACATACTATGCATAAAAAGCATTGAGTAAGTGGTAGCCTACTACGTGTTAGATTCTCGGATCTCTGGTAATGCTTGAATTATCTAGGCCAGAGAGCTAGTAGTTAATTGCAAGATTACTTTTGTTCTGTTAATACCATATGAACTACATGGTAAACGAAGGACGCCGCTTATGGTATTACTTGAGAATAACTAACACTTAATGGAGTTTCTAAAGCTAAACAGGAAATAAATAATGAACATGATAAGTATAAAGAGATAACTAAATTGAGATTGTTATTTCCTGAAAGCTTAAAGTATCTCCTGGGTAGGTGGACCATAGATTGTGATCCTTCAATCCCGACGGGAGGGCGTAAATCTTCATCCTGTTTTGATTCCGGGTTATCCAAGCTTGTAATGTTCATTTGTGTGATTGCTGCATTTCATATGATTGTTAAATAACTTGTCTGCTATGTGTAATAAATTCTGGTTACTCACTGAGCTCGTGTTTTAGCTCACACTCCCACAGTCCTTTCAGGTTCACTCTGCGACCGTGGCTCATTACTAGCAGGAGCATGGTCCCGGTAAGAGACTAGAAGCCAGAAGTTTAAAGTTTAGTATAGAATTAGAATATCTATATATGTAGTAGTCTTATGGTGCATGTAATGTGCATTAGAATCATCAGTTAAGGTTGTAAGGAATTCTGAAGCATATGATCTGTAATATAGTAGTTGTGATAGTTGTTTACTAATTTACATCTTATGTATGTTTGTTTATTCCATCCAAGCAACTAAAAGATCCTGTTTTTGAAAATCATGTCACTCCTAGAAGGTAACCTAATAATGATAATCAAGTGGTTCTTGATTGTTATTACTAGAATACCCTCGGGGCGTGACAAGCTAACACTACCAAAACACTTGTGTACCTACATTACTTGTTTGAATACTGTTCAACATGTTTGGTAATTCATTATATGACTAATTTCAATCACTAAAAATGTATTCAACTTTTTCTTTTTTCTTATTGCCCTACATTCATCTCTTTTTCACTACATATTTAATCCCCTTGAATTTACATAACCCGATTATAATAAATTTTGTAAATAAAATATAGAATCATAAAAGAACTATAATAAAAATATTAGAAATCACTCCAAATTTTTTGCGATTTAAATTTTTAAGTATGAACAAATTAGAATAAAGAATCTTTATCACTAAGACCTTAAAAGTTCATAATAAAGAATAAAAAAAAAAACTATTGAATATTTAAGAACCTAAGTTTTAATGTTAAAAAAAAAATATTAAAACCTTCAAGTTAAATAATTATGAGTCTATAAAACTAAAATTATGATATAATCTAGTAATTTATAATTAGTAAAAAGAACTAAGTAACAAATATAAAATTAAAATTAAATTTCTAATCTAATAAAAAGTCTAAAATAAATTTATATATAGAAATGAATTCATATGTAATTTCAAATCTTAAAAATTTATAATAAAGTCGAATTAAGGATAATATAATTATTAATTTATCAAAATACTACGAAACAAAACTTTTAAATAAATAAAATATAATTTACGATAGCAGGTATAAAAACTGAAAATTAAAAGTATTAAACTAAAAATTCTATGTATACTATCGTATTCAGAATATTTAATATCGTTAATGTAAATTTTTATCCAAAAATATTATCAAATCAATATTTATCATACGTGTCATTTGGATTCACAAAATTAAATTTTTTCACCAATTCATATTTTTGCCTACCCTTTACATATTTATTGGTTATAAATTTATCATCTTCTTTTTATATTTATATTTCCATATATCCTAACTCACTTGCATTTTTTTCTTTTCTTTGTTTTGTTTTGTTTCATATTACGTAATGGATTTGCTTTGAATTTGAACTTCCCTCAGGACGCGACAAATCCTAAATAAAAAGCGAAAAATTAAGCACATATATACATATGTTTAATAGAAATTCTATATATACCACAGTATTCAGAATATTTAATAACGCGAATATGGAACTTTTCATCTAAAAATATTACTGAATCAGTATTTAACATACGTATCACTTAAACCCGCAAAATTGATTTTTTTCACAAGTTTATATTTTTTCTCACTCCTTACATAGTTGTTGGTTATAAATTCATCATCTTCTCTTCATTTTTTGTATTTATATATACCTTAAACCTAAGATAATTATCAACTAATTATAATTGTAAAATTTTTCCTCCTTAAATCATGGCTGCAACTTCCAATCCATGGTTGAGGATATCTTGATTTTTGCAAGATGAATTACACTATCAACTTGATTCAATAATGGACTCTTATAGTCAACAATTGCACACACCAAGCAAGGGAATATGGCTAGCACACACACACAATTAATACGTATCACACACTTACAAAACTGGGGAGAAATTTTGGAAGGAAATATTACAACCGCCTAAAATCTGGCAGCAATTAATGTTATAAAATGGTAAAGCACGACTCCTATTTTATTTCTTCATCTCCCTAATTGTCCTATTGTATCATCTCCAAATAATTTCAACTTCAAAACATAAATTTCGTAGAAGAATTTGGTTATTAATTGACGAAGAAGTGGCGAAAATATGAGAGAGGCGGAGTTCACCAACAATTTTATTTGAGGTAAATTAAGTTTAATTAAATATTGTAAAATACATGCATAGGTCTTAGTTTCATCAAATATTGATGAGGGTTTGTACTAAATTTCGTGTTTAATGGAATTACCTAAAATGAATAATCATGAGTAAATCAAATAAATAAATAGAGGAAATAAATAATATCATATATGGAGGTACGTTTCTCCATTTCCTGGAAGCATAAATATATATATTGTTTTTATTCCAAATATTATATTAATGATATTAACTTAATTAGTTCAATAAATATAGGTAAATAATCTATATACTTGTATATATCGGCCATATAGGAATATATATAAATATATATATGTATTATGCTTGGTTTATTTGAATTAATACATATATTAATATAGAAGTTTGGGTATATATATGCACATATAAAAATATGAAAAGTGTATATATATATAATTACGAACAATAGGAGATTAAGGTGTATGTTATTATAACAAGAAGTAAACAACAACAATAATAATAATGATAATAATAACGCCAGTGTGTATGCATGTTCGGTTTCATAGGAAAAAATTAGGAGAAAGATATTTAGTTTAACTAGATATAAAAAAAAAAGAGAGAAATTGAATGTCGAAGTCTCTATTCTAGGAAATTCAAGGTGGTTTCATTTCAAAATCCACTTTATCTAAATTATTTAATTAAAGGTAAGATAGATAAATATATATACACATATTATTCGGCTCATGCGTATAGGATTATAAAGGTTATTTCCTCAAATTAGATGAATGATAAAATTTGGAACTACTTATCTTGAAAGTAGTTAAATAAAAGAATACTTATTTTTTTTTTTTACCAAAATAAAAATAAAAATACCTCACATGCATTAGAATAAAATAGCAAAAGTTTGAATAGATAGGATGTAATATAGAATAATTAATAGGAATATATACTCATATTATCTCTAAATCCGATTTAAATAAATGAAAAACAAAAATGGACATACATAAATTGTTATAAAATCAATACATATATAGTTTATTTAAGTACGTTAAATAGAATATTTATTACAATTGACTTGTTAATAGTACAATAATAGTACAGTTTCTAATAAGATTCATATTATTTTAAAATTCCTATAGGTACAATATAATCATAGTATGTTAGGACATAAATAATAAGGAGAGTATGTTGTTTCTAAGGTAAATTCACTAACAATCACACTTGAGTCCATCATTTGGAATCAATCATTGTAAACATTATAGCAAATTTTGAAGACAAATTTAATAAGGTCTAGGAATAATATAAACTATGGAAATCCTCAAATAGAAAGACATGGACTCTACTACACTGTAGGCTAGGCTCCCTAAATTATTAAATATAAAATCTATATAACATACTGTAGATTGACCCCATAAACAATTTTGAATTATAATAAGCCACAATACGGTTAATAACCCGCTTGTCTCGCTAATTTTATAGGAATTATATAAACAATAAGACCATTCTCAGGGACATTGCAAGTTGAGTCTATTATAATGACTTGGTCTTAAACCCAAGATAAGTAAATACATACGAACTTGGTAACCTAATTTAAGAAACTTAGAATTTATGAGCTTTAAAATGACTATCCATACGATAGAATTGGACTAGGAATACTAAAACTCAAGTTTAAGACACGAATAAGTATAGAAATTGAATTAGGAATTAGTTTCAATTAACTCAGCTTAGATTAATATAGTAAGTAAGGCCATAAAAAGAAATGAGTACGTAATTTCTAAAATATGTCTAATTTAGAATTAGTGTAAATAATAGTATAAGTTATACCATAACTAATCCGGTGAATACGTTATTTCAAATATCTTATCTTCGGAACTAATAGAAGAATAGATCAATAAAATAATAAATATCTGTTATTTCATTTCATAGGAAAAATAGCTCAATTCTCGAATATCCAGTAACATATTTCGATAGTTTAATGAGGATCACAGGTGAGTAACTTTGACTTTATCATACTGTTTGTGCTTGTAATATAACTGAATTTATAATAATAATACATTAAACTAATATGCATGGGGGTTGGGTATACTGCATGATGTTTGGTATATGCTTGATTGCCAAAATTACCCTATTATAAGTGATAAGTTTATTGTATGATAATTACTGTATGAAGCATGTTGATATTGTCTGTGAATTGTATGATCACCTTAAACCTGACTAAAAGCTTTTGACACCATAAAAGAGAATGATCATGCATTACACGATTTGCATAAATAGCATTTGAGCAAGTGGCAGCCTACTACGTGTTAGTATTTCGGCCCTCTGATAATGCTTGGTTGACCTAGGCTAAAAACTATTAGATCAACGCAAGGTTACCTTTGAGCTATCGATACTATAGGAACTAAATGGTAAATGAAGGACGCCGCTTATGGTATCGCTTTGAAAGGACTAACCCTTAGTGGAGTTTCTAAGGCAGAAAACAGGAAATGAGAGATTTAAGCTATGGATAATTTAAAGAGATAATTAAAGTGAGTATTGTTGTATTCCTGTATGCTTAGTCTCTCCTGGGTAGGTGGGCCATAGCATTGTGATCTTTCAACCCTGAAGAGAGCGCATAAATCTCCATGCTGCTTTGGATTCTAAATCATCTAAGCTTGTAATGTGCATATGATTGATTGTTACATTGCATATGAGTGGTAATTATACTTGTTTGTTATTATTTGATGTGTGATTTGGTCAGGTTATCTCACTGAGCTCGTGGTTCGCTCACCCCCCAACAGTTTCTGTGCAGGTATAACGCTAATTTGGTCTGGGATAGGGATGTGTGAAGAGCACTTCTCCAACAGACTATAGTGAAGTTAGATACATAAGTGGCATTGAACTTAGAATGTAAAATTTATTATTTTTATAAACAAATGAGACTTTATATTTTGTAAGTTAGAACTCAATTTCATTATTTGGTAGGGGATACCGATTCTCTACGGTCTTGGTAGAAAGTGGATAATTGGATTCCATAGTTGAAATCCAGTAATATAATATATCATTTATATGAAAGATATTGATAAATAAATAGAGTCTTGTACACTCTGACTTACAAGACGGCTCTCATATTACGGGTGCACACGTGGTATGATAACTTTAGATTAATCCTACTAGGCCCCCTTTTCAGGCGTGACAACATACCAAATATGTCTTTGATAGTATGTTTGAGGAAGAAAATATTGACATCGGATTGATTCCTTACTCGACCTAGAAAACAATTCCCTAATAATTTTGATCTTACTATTGATTGTCTTGATTAAGCCTTTGATTAAGACATGTGTGCAAGTCTTTAACTATTGTAATAAGAAAATCAGTATCTATGTCCTTTTAGCATGCACAAAGTTTCATTTATAATCCCCTTTGTTCCTCTCAGTGCAAAAAATAGACTCCACCTTCTTATTTAACTATTCAACATGATAGTTAGAGTAATGCTCAATGTAAAATGTTTTCACTACATGTATCAAGTCAAACTTCCTTAGAAGGTATACCCCTTTCTTTAAATCATCACCAGAACAAAGACCCTCATAAGTAAAGAAGTTCTTCTCATAGAATATGTAATAATCACCAATATTTATTCTACTAAGAAGTGGAATTGATTCCCTAAAGGAGATGTTAATCAGTTAGGTAACAAGAGATATGGGAATAACATTATCCTCATCACTATTTTTCTAGAGAGTCAAGAGGTAAGGGCTCATCGAGTGTGGCTATCTCAACATTACACTAGTGGCCAACATTTGTATTCCCTTGTTTCACTAACTCATTGTTTCAATTTGTCTTCTTTAGGGCATCCTCTCTCTTTCTCTGCTTTGCTCCTGTTCCGCAAGAGCACTCATGGAACGACGCACTCGAGAGGAATGATACATATCAATTTAATCAAAGCAATTTACTTTTGAGGTATGACATTATTGCCCCTCTAACTTGATAAAGAGCTACTGAATAAACAAAATACCCGATGCTCGAGCAATATCAAAAAGTATTTGTACATCATAATCGTTGTTGATGTGTTGTGACACAAATTGTGACAGCAACCCTGTGTTGTATATCATTAATTATCTACAAATTACTTCCACCTAATATGTGTTAGAATCCACCCTATTCATTGCACATGTATGAGTATCATAGAAAATGTTGCCATGCATATATACTTCACATGTGACAAAATAACCAATCCCTACCACTAATTAATACCAATAATAAATAATCAATTCAATGAGGGTATATCTAAGTGTAGTCTATCAAATCAAATGGACTCAACAACATACATCTCACACTATAAAATTTCTTAAGCAGCACACTATATTCTAACTTTTCATTGTAATGAATACATTTACTTAGTCACTTAAAAAAAACCAACAAAATGTAACATTCATGACAACTCAAAACTTTCCATTGCTTTCATCTATTAACTATTGTGTTGTTACCTAGCTCACATATATAATCAAAGTTCAAATACTCTATAGTATAGAGAATGATGAACATAAAAGGGAAACAAAAAAAATCAATGACTAACTAAAGTAACTAACAATTCCATCTCTATACTTTAATAAAATGATTAATAATACATGCTAATGCCATACAATGTAAGTAGATGTTTCTTGTTTAATTAACTAAAACTTGAAGCACAACACTTGCCATTATCCATTGGTGAGTCATTATATGTGCATAAGATAATTACTATATATCAACGTATAGACAATAATCCATACATGAGACCAAATATTGCTAAAATCAAAGAAAGATAAAAGTCATTCAAGTGACGTAGCAAAACGATGTATTTAGGATCCTTGTTTGACACATTAAATTAAGAGACTTAGTTATCTTTTAATTATTTTCTCTATATCTATCATGCTATAAAAAGCTCTCTAAACGATCTAAATGCCATATCTAAGATGCCCTTGGTTTCGAGGTATTCAATAGATGCATGTGAGTTGGCAAAGTAAGTAAACAAGATATTTATTATAATATATAATTTATGGAGCCCTTCCCATTATTATATTGTATCTTTTTTTGTTTCAATCATTGTAAAAGTATCATCTATTTAATTTTTTTTAAATATTTTTCATTTTAACCATTACATCTTTTCATTTCAATTATTATAAAAGTTTCACCTCTTCAAAAATTTTTAATAATTGTTGCACTTCATGGACAAGTATGTCATACCTTTTTATTTTAACTATTATACTTTAGGTTTCGACCATTTTAAAAATAATGTCTTTTCATAAATCTATTATCTATTCATAATATATAATTTATGAAGTTTCTTCTATCTTATACCTCTTCGTTAGGACTTTTTTGTATTATGCATTTTCAATATTCTTTTTTTTTTGTATTATGTATTGATATCTTTCATCATTTGTATCTCTTCACAATTACCTTTTTGTATTTTATTTTGATATTATCACTTCTTCAAATATTACCTCTTAATTTGGTACCTTTTAAGTATTATACCTCGTCTTTATTACCTCTTGTATTATGCCTTTTCAATATTGTTTTTTTTTGTGTATTATTGCAATTTATGAAATATTATCAATTTGTATTAGTATCTTTCGTCTTTTGTATCTCTTCATAGTTACCTTTTTATATTGCACCTTATTAACATTACCATTTTATGAAACATTATCTTACCTTTTCGGTATTACCATTTTGTGCTACTAATTTTTTTTCAAAAAAAAATACATCACTTTATCCCTATCTTTCAATAATACTTATAACTTACGAAAGAAGAATTTGATAAGTAATCACTTGGTACATAAATTACATAACTATATAATATATAAAATTTATTGTAAGGATCTATATTATTTAACTTATGTTATGTTATGTTATTATAATATATAATTTTGGAAGTTTTATAATTTTGTACCTTTTCAAAATTAACTTTTCATATCATAATTACAAATCACAAAAAATCACTAAGTTTTTCCTTTTTTTGTTTTAGAGTTGCAAATTTTAGTCAACTATTATTCTCATAATTCAAAATATTGTAACATTTTTAAATATGATAGTATTTTATATAATAATTAATAGCCGTATAAATTATTGTATTTATTATTGACAAATGTTATTTAAAAGTTTGCACATTATTGGGGTACTAACTAGTTATATATAATATAGAAGGAGATATATCTATAAATTTGAAAAAAGAAGAACATGAATGATTATATATAAAAAGAAAGAAAAAGCTAGTTGCCCTAGCTCAACAAAAATAGTTGTTACAAACCTACGTGTTGTTGAGAGAGATGGCAACTATAGAAGAGAATTGTGAAATAGATGAAAGGGGCCATGTATGATTTAACAATTTGAAAAGGAAAAAGACATTGAAAAAAATAATAAAGAAAGAAGAGAACTTATCAAAGCTTTATAAAGGATTCAATGCTAAATTGAAGAAAAATAATTCAAACTATGGATGAGTTGGCGTGAGAGAATGGAAGAAAGGAAAATGTCAATTTTTGATGAAAACTGTCAACTTTTTTTTATATGTATCTATTTTTTGATAAATAATTTATTGAAAAAAAGCTTGAAAAAAGTGTTTGTATCTGCGCAAAAAAACCAAACGAACAGACATTTTGTATTGTCCCATTTGTCTATTGCCCTTTAATGTAATAATTTTTCTTTCCTAAATTAACAAATTAAACGAAGCCAAAAAAAAATTATAGAAAATCTTTGGAACGTTAAAAAAATGTAAAAATAATTCTTAAAAACATGCAATATTATGTTACCAAAAAGTTAGTTTATAGTTTTAAATAATAGTTTAAGATACATAATATTTTCTAAAAAAACAATAGCATAGTAATGGACGATGGAGCAAAATGGCTTTATCTTAGTTCTGATCAGTTCTCTTGACCATCCTAATGGTAAGGGTGATGCAAATAGGCACAATTAACCTTATAACGACATCAATAATTTTTATTATTTTTATTCATATATATATCTTATTTATATCTATGTCTAATTTGTATATATATATTTTTTTATTTATATGATTTTTATATGTTTTCTTTCTTTCTTTCTTTCTTTTTTTTTTTTTTTTGACAAACACTAACGTAAAATAGAAGTCAAACAAATAGAAAATGGACGAACCAAATAGTGCCTTATAGATTTATCTTGATATGACCATGTTGCAATCATAATAGTGATGGGTGTTAAGATGGATGCCATGATGATATATCCATAGCATTACTTTTCAAAGAGGGGAATATCAGTATACATATATATATATATGTATATATTCTGCAAAAAAAAAAAGCAAACAGCGCGTGAGAGTGTACTTATATCACTAAATTGCTAAAAGAAAAAGATACATACATATATATATATATTAAACAAACAAACCCGCATTTTGTTGGCATAGACATACCAAATAATAATATTATCCGTTGAAAATAGAACATCCTTTGGATTGATTGATAGCAGAAGATACATAAACAAAATACACAGCACACAAAAACACTGACTAGTTTTGGAGTCTGCAGAGAGCAAATGCGGTGAATAGGAGCCCATAGCATCAACCACTCCCCTTCCCTCTCTCTCTCTCTCTCTCTCAGCAATAGTAGCAATGGGAGCTCGTTGCTCCAAATTCTCTCTGTGCTGGTTCCACTCTCATCTTAAGGCCTCCGTTCCCAACTCCGACGACCTCGGTCCCGCTCTCCCTCTCTCCCTCTCTCTCTCTCTCTCTCTATTATGTAAACATTGCTATCACATCCGAATGAAGATTTACATGACTAATGATAGATTTATTTTTATATTGCAGAGAATGGAGGAAGTGGTGGCAAAGACGAGGAGAAGAAGAAGCAGTGGCCGAGTTTCAAAGAGTTCAGCTTCGAACAGCTCAAAGCAAACCGGCGGTTTCTCTAGAGAAAACATAGTGTCGGAGCACGGTGAAAAAGCTCCTAACGTTGTTTATAAAGGAAAGCTTGATAATGGCACGTGGATCGCCATCAAGCGCTTTAACCGACTCGCTTGGCCTGATTCTCGCCAATTCCTCGTCTGTTTCGACTCATATCAGATTTCATATTTATTCAGTTGTCTAATAGCAATAATACTAGTAACTGACTATAACTGATTTTGTTCATTTGTTTTATAATCTACATATATAATGTAGGAGGAAGCGAGATCGGTAGGGAATTTGAGAAGTGAGAAGTTGGCAAATTTGATCGGTTGCTGTTGCGATGGCGATGAGCGACTGCTAATTGCGGAGTTCATGCCTCATGAAACACTTGCTAAGCATCTCTTTCATTGTCTCTCTCTCTCTCTCTCGCGCGCTCACCACCACCACCCTCCCTCCCCCCCCCAAAATCTTGTTTGTGCATGCAATGCGAGTTTATAGATATTAATCTGTCTTTCTTAAAGATTCCGATCATTCAGGCATTCACGTATGCGCAGCTCTCTTGGTAGTGAGATGCTTTTTTGGAGCCTACATAGTCTCAGGATCGAGATGCAATAATTTAAACCATATTCCCTCGGTTATAAATGTTAATTATTATTACTATATTTTTTCTTTTTTTTGGCGTATTCTACTCTACATCAATCTGCCGATTTGGATTTGTTCCCTTGAAATAAAGAGAGAGGTAGTTATTTGAACGTAGATCTTCACTGAAGTAGGGAAATTAGTGGGTGTTGCCAGCTTTCCGCTTTGCAGTTTTAAAAGCATGCCTGCGGATCATGTACCCGTTCTCTGCTGTTCTTAACACGAGATCTGATTCTTTGTCAATTGGTTTAGGGGAGTCCCAGCCCATGAAATGGGCAATGCGGCTAAGAGTAGCTCTGTATCTAGCACAAGCTTTGGATTATTGCAGTAGTAAAGGGCGCGCTTTGTATCACGATCTCAATGCCTACAGGGTATTGTTTGATCAGGTAACAACGGACAATTTCTTTTGCTTGCTTGCATCCTTCCAATAATCCAATTTGGGCTTTTGATCACTCATAACAACTTTGATCACGAATGACAGGATGGAAATCCCAGGCTTTCCTGTTTTGGGCTTATGAAGAATAGTAGAGATGGAAAGAGCTACAGCACAAACTTAGCTTTTACACCACCAGAATATCTGAGAACAGGTGGATTATCCAAGCTCAAAGTGATTAGGATAAATATCTATCTGAGAGTGCACCGTAAACTTCTTATGAAAGATGCTGATATGCAAAAAGATATTAAAAAAAAAAAATTACAAAAGAATTTGATGAATATCAGCAGAAGCATAGATTTGCTTATATTTGCATTATCTTATGCAAAACAATCGAACAGTCCGCATGCTTTTTAAATGGACATTGGCATTTGAAATAGTTGCTGACTTAATAAACATACAAGTGATACCTTTTGCCAAATAAAGCTATCACTTCTGTCTATTAATAATATATTAGATTACCCTGTTGTTTTGTTTGAAGTGGATGTTGCTTCCTTTGCATATTTTAGTTACTGATTATGACTGCGTTTATTCTTTGGCAGGCAGAGTGACAGCTGAAAGTGTAGTTTTCAGTTTTGGAACAATATTGCTTGATCTTTTGAGTGGAAAGCATATCCCCCCAAGCCATGTAAGTTCATTGATGATCCTGTTGGAAAATTCTTTTAGTGCATAATTTCATTTTTGTGCGATATGGAAGGTATCCGTGCATGGCTTTAGACCTCGGCACATCCCATAGCCTAGTGCTGCTTTTAATGATCCCAATCGATATGTTACTCAGGCTTGAGTCGTTTCTTATCCAAGTGAATATTTGTAATTACGTGCCTCTTGTGTTAGTGACATTTATGTTGTACAATATACAACCTGAACACTCGCCCTCCTCATGAGGACTGTGATACAAGGCATTTCAACCTGTTTTGTGATGCAAATTTTTTCTTTGCTTGACATTGTCCTGGTTCTGATGTACTGATGTACTGGCAGGCACTAGACCTCATTCGTGGCAAGAACTTCCTAATGTTGATGGATTCTGCATTGGAAGGTCATTTTTCAAATGATGAAGGTACTGAATTGGTTCGGTTAGCTTCTCGTTGTTTGCAGTATGAAGCACGTGAAAGACCAAATGCGAAGTCCCTTGTTTCAGTTCTCACATCACTCCAGAAAGAAGCAGAGGTATGCTAGATTGCTTTGTGTAACCAGCTTGTCTACATTCATTCTTTGGTTTGTGATGCTTAGATGAGATCTATTGAATTTCTCATCTGAAACTTAGTTTACTGTCATTTCGTTTTTCAATATATGAAAAAACATACAATGAAAGCATCTCGTGTGCACTAGCATTCTCATATCATTCGTTCCTACAAATTTTTTATCTCTTTGATGCCTCTTCCATGAACAAGAGTATTAAAATATTATGTATGTCTTATTCCAATCTCTACTGTACTTTACTGATGTTCACATTATGTTGCACTAGCTTTGCTTTTGGTCTCAACTGGTTTGCAGTTCACACTTGTATAATTCTTTTCTCTTCAAATGTATGCTCATCTCTGTATCATCTCTGTTCTTTCATATATATGAAAGACTAGTTTCACCTTTTGAATTTATAATATTAGCAAAATTAGCATATTTGTGAAAGAAGAATTTTGCTAGATGCCATAAGTAATGTCTCATTTACAATAGCATGCAAGCAGGTTCCATCTTATGTGCTTCTCGGTATTCAGCGGGAAACAATATCATCCACACAGTCTTTATCACTGACACCTTTTGGTGAAGCATGCTTGCGAAGAGATCTCACAGCCATCCATGAGATTTAGAGAATTGGATATAAGGATGATGAAGGCATTGCTAATGAGGTATGATTATCCTCTGATATTTCTAGAATTCCCACTTCCATTTCTTCTATCTAAAGTATCCATAGTAGACGATAGAATTTGGATTCACAACCAGCTCATCTAAAAGCTTAATACAGAAGAAATAACTGTTGTACCTTTACAACATTGATTGTGGATGATATGTTTCATTTTGTAATGAAGTTAAAATCTTGATAGAATATTGTCATGAGTTAGATTGTTCAATTAAATGGGCTACTTCTGTCTAGATAGCCTGCCTGATAAAATAAAACCACTTAGTTTAATGAATGTCTCATGTGAAGGAGATAATGGAGCAAGAGACGTGAGATTTTAAGCAAAATTTATGTTTTAATAGCAGAAGCTATGAAAATGAAAATGGTTCCGCTTCTTTAGAACAATCCTACATTTTACAGACATGGATTTTTCATTTTAATTTTGGGTGAAAATTTTTTTGTTATTAGAACTACCCTGTAACATTTTAGTTGAAAACTACACCTTGTTAAGAAAGAGTCTGTGCTATTTAAAAATCTTGATAATTACAAAATCATTGTTTTCAAATTTTGAGCAGAAGTCAATGTAATGTTTTACAGAACCTTTGAAATCTTGCCCTTCATGTTGAATTAGACAAACAGGTTAGGGAAATCACATCACCTATGTGCTATATTACACAATAACAGCTTTGATAGATCCTTGACTTAATAACAGCTTACATAGATACTTGACTTCCGTTTACCAAGTAAAACTTAACTAACTAGAATATGGGAGTAAAGATAATGGTGAAGAGGGTTATATTTGATAGTTAAATATATTATATGGCTGCATAGTGGCATGAAAGTTCAATATGCTTCTCACTATGCTAAAGAAAAGTGCAATGTCAGAGGAAATGAATAATTTAGTAGCTAGAAGCTTCATGCACTTTTAATGTCTGCTATAGATCTCTAACCTTCACTATGTGTTCTGTAGTTGAAAGATTTCTTTTCCGATGCAATGCAGCAATTTTTGATGATAAGTGACATCCTGTACTAATTATACAATTGGTCATGAAATCCTCTCATATAAATCACATTATACATTGCTTGATTAGAATCTTCAAGACTTAAATGATGATTTAATGGTTGTCCTCACAGTTATCTTTTCAAGTATGGACCAGCCAAATGCAGGAGACATTAAATTCTAAGAAGCACGGTGATGCTGCTTTTAAAGCAAAAGACTTTGCAACAGCCATTGACTATTATACACAGGTTAGTTTCTGACCGTTGTGCACTGTTCTGTGCACAATGTAAAATCAGAAATGCGTCTTGTCTGTTTGATGCATCGCACATCCTTGGCTATATACCATTCATGGATCTAGATTTCCGATGTTCAAGCGAATGACTTGTATTATGCAGTTCATTGATGGCGGGACTATGGTATCACCCACTATATATGCGAGGCGGTGCTTATCATACTTGATGAGTGAAATGGCAAAAGAAGCTCTTGACGATGCAATGCAAGCTCTGGTCGTGTCACCTGAATGGCCCACTGTTTTTATCTTCAAGCAGCTTGTTTTTTCAGTCTTGGAGTGGAAAATGAAGCGCAAGAATCCTTGAAGGATGCCACCCAGTTAGAGTCAAAGTGGAAGAAAAAGTGAGTTGTATAGCCTTTTAATTTATGCATTTTTTTTTTCTCATTTATTACTGGGTAGCTGTGTTTAGTGCTTGCATCGTCCCTTTTCTTTTTATATTTTTTTTTATTATTTCCCTTTTCAAATTTGTTGCTAATATTTGCAATTGTGACATCAATTGATCTAGCAAAAGTGAATGCTTGGTTTTTGGTAATAGATATCTTGGATTCAATTTTTTTTTTTTTTTTTTAGAATTATAAATTAATAGAATTGCTCCATAATTTTATATTTAAGTTAATGTTGAAGGATGCTCATGACGCATGTAAAAGAGCTACATTATGTGGATTTCATAAATCAATCCCCTGAGAAAGAAAAATAAAGTGACATATCCACAAAATCCACTTGTATCTAAAATGATGATTGACGTGCAAATTTACATCTAAAAGCAATCAAGATCATACAAAATTTTAAAGCAGAATGATTGGGGAAGGTATGTAGACATTATTAGTTTCAGGATAGACGTAAAATTAAACTACTAGGGACAAATTGTTACTAAGCTAAGACGATAATTATTTGTATGTATCAAGTTATTGTTGTAATTATATTGCAGCTTACATATATGTATAAAAATTTATCAATCATTGCACCATAATATTTTGTATAGTCTATAGTCCGGAGGTAGTCTTTGGTCACTTATTTTGAGTTATGGACACCCAAGGTCAAAGCATGTCTGCCCGGCAGTGGGGGAGAAAACATAACATGTCGCAGCAAAATCTTGATTCAAGGCGTTAGCAAAACGCTGCCATCTGCTCAAAAAACAAAAAGCCCTTAGCACCTTGAGATAGGAGTGGGGGACGGCCTTTTGCATAGGTAGCGGCTCTACAAAGTACGAACCGAATCTTTCTGTAAGCGAGTACTTCTAGATGCTTACAATTATGGCATCCATCTATGTTCGTGTGGCGGAAATGAAAGGTTTTACTTTTATTTTTTTTCCCTCCTCAGTTGGTTAAAAAAACCCAAAATAAAAATTTACGATCAGTTTAAAGAAAGTAAACCAATTCAATGAAGAAAAAAATAAATCAAACGATTTCCTTAATTGTACAAATATCAATTTTATCAACTCTTGTATGATACCACTGTAGATTATTACTTAAAAAAAAAAAAAATCATATTCTTGTGATATGTAATTCTATATGTTGCATTTAAATAATCTTAGATGATAAATTATAATTTAATCCATAAACCGTACCATATTAAAATAAAGTTTTATGAATTAGACATGTCCTAAAACAAAACATAACATTTGATTCCAAGTGATAGAAAGCTAAAAGCATCCACTTGATGAATAAATTGCATAGGCATAAGGTATTCTATTAACAATTAAGTACAATCGTCTACGCCAAAATGAATATTGCAACGGCTGTCAGCCGATTAAAACCACAACTTTCCGCATCGAGCTACTCCGCTGAAACGTATTAATTAACATTCAGATATTTTACAAGTGAAAGCAAATATTGATCAAACGTGTTTGGATAAATCACAACAAATTGATTGGTTGAGACATAAAATTTCTTGCCACGTTAGCATCCTACCAAGCATCATTGCTTGTCAAAACACAGCCATCATCGTTGATAACATTACAAAACGAAATATTATTGCCAGTAGTAGTACTACAATGGACATTACTATCTGAAAAAATAGCTATATATATATTTATGTATGTGTCAATGTGTGTATCCTCGTCAAAAGTATAGGCTTACATAATTATTTCTTTTTATTTGTAAAAAGCTAGAACTTTCGATCAAGAACTTTTTCTTTGTATTTAAAAGTTGGACATACTAAAGAGATAGATAGATGGTTTTTAAACTGCTCGGCTTGTGGTTCAAAAAATTACTCTTTAGATGAGAAAGAGGTTTTTTTTTTTTTTTTTTCTCTTTTTCCCTCTTTCTTTTCTATTTAATTTCATGTATTGATGTTGTTAAACTTATGATTTTACATAAAGTCACCAAAGGGTGTACACGAGTTAACATAAAAGAGTTTTCTAAAATAATAACCAATAAATTATGGTTTTCAGCAACCTTATAATGCAAATATGAGAGTCTCTTTTTTATATTTCTTTAAGTTTTACTGTATTCAACAATTGTTCATGTACGAAAGAAAGTTTGTAATAGAAATATACATATAACTAATCGTCATGTCCCAAGTGCTTCGTGTGTTTCCAATATCCCAAAAATACACAAATATAGAAATAATTATGACTTCAGCATAACAAATAGCAGGAGATAAAGGGGTTTGAATCATGTATTGAGGGTTGATGAGCCTCCACCAACATGATGGAAAAGAAAGAAAGAAAGAAAGAAATAAAAAAAAGGAGTTTTCACATCCAAATTCTATATCAAATTCGGCCATCAAAAAGCACAGTTCGTTGCAATGTTTTTTTCTAGGGTCTCATGTCTCCCGATAATTACCCCATTGCAACTTCGTCCAAGCTTAGCTTACTGTACCATTTACATGTGTAAACCTCTAGATTTTATGATGAGCTTTATGCATAAACCATAGAACCGGAAGTTAAATTGAAAATCCTAAATTCAACTTAGGTTTACCCTAAGAACTAGAGTATCTAGGTCCAACAATTCCACGCTTGAAACCCTAAAATAATAAAAATGAGATAATTTTATATTATAATTCGAAATAATGTAATATAACATAAAAAGATTGGATTAGTTAAAAATTCGTTCTTTTTGGACCCGAACGAGATCAATTTCTGAAATTAGGGTCCTAACACGCAAAATAGTGAAAATATTCCGATAATATATTTAAACTTTTAATAAGATGAGGATTCATAAAATATCAGTTGCAAAACTTTTTGGCTTCTAAAAATATCAGATATAACTCATTTACTCGTATTTTCCTTACTACCAATATTAATTTATCTTGTTTACAATTCAAGTTACTATTTTCTACTATTTATTGCTATTTTGCTATCTTTACTTTTTCTTAGTACCTATTCTTATACTCTTACTATCACGCCCCAAAGGGTACCCTAAACGTAACAGTCTACCGCATACTAAAGGAGATTTAGGAATCACTACCACAGTTATTCAAAAGTCTTATATTAAATGCAACGTTCTCTTATGATAATAAATACTTGTGCAATTGGAGATAGATAGTTTAACTTAATAGAATAAGCATAAAAATATAAACCATAAATATCTCAAGATCATTTACAAAATACTAAGGGCATTCTCCCAAAATAATAATCAGTCCAAGTATTGTTTTTTACAACAACCTAAGCGTTTAAGGTTTCCTATGGAAGTCTATACAAAGCAAAATATAAAATTCTAGGAGAAACTCCTAATCTCGTATTACTTAGTTGGCCAAGTCTTGACGCAACCATAAGTACGGGAACTGCAACAAAAAGAAGCTATGAGGGTATAAGTTATACTAGTTTAGGGAGTAAATACTTCTAGAATACACATATCCCATAATTACATACATACAATCAAGTTGATTAATCATCCATATGAAATGCAACAACCACATGGGAAAACAAGACATATGATCAACCAGAAATCATATGTTGAATGGATTTACGCCCTCCATTCGGGGTTAGCAGATTAACAAATCTTGCGGTACTTGATAAGTGCTAAAAGATCTTTATTTCTAGCACTTGATGGATATGATTTTCTATGAATTTTATGAGAAATAATCAAGAAAAGGATACTTATTGCTACTTGTGTAATTTCAAGGTTTAAAGAATGAATTCAAAGATTTAAAGATGATTTGAGCTTAAATTAAGGAAAAAACAACAAACAATGCAAATGTTTGGTTTTCAAAGGTACACAACCTATTACATGGCCATACACATGCTAAGGTAGAGGGTCAAAAAGTGACCAGAAAGTTACTCTAAAAATGCCCTATCTACTGCCTTAGGAGTGTACAAGGTAGTGTTGGAAGAATAGAATTGATTAGAAAAGTTTTTAACACAATTATAAAGTGCACTACCCCGAGCACGACCGTGCAGGTCATGGGGCACTCCTTGTGAAACTCCAACTTCTCCAACCTCCTATAAATAGACCATGTAACCTTTCATTTGAGGAGAGTTCCGTCCCAAACACTTTTTAAACTCTAATAGAGATAAAAAGAAGAACTTTCAAGGAGAAATTGCTGGTGCTTATTGAAGATTACAAGACTTCCAAAAACCGAGTTTTCATTGTTTAAATCATGCTTATAGATTACTTTTCCAGATCTTTATGTTGTATTTCTGCATCTATGGAGGAGTAAATCTATATACCCTTAGTCTTGTGAAGCCCTAAACTCGAATATGTGGTTTAGATTTGCTTTTGATGAATGAAAGTTTGTGCCTTTGTATCTATTCATGTGTTTAAATTGTCTTTCAATTAATTTATGGCCAAAGTTGATTGTTTGTATGATTCTTGTTAGATAAAAAGAGGTTTCATCTAATAGGATAGATTTCCATGAATAGAAAGATTACATGTTTCACCTAGAGGTAGGGAAACATTGATTTTAGCATAAAGATTTGATCTTTATTAATGAATCTTGTTCTTAATGCGATTTCATATGGCGTAGTGAGGAAGAGGTCTCCACTATCTCATGTGAAATTAGGAATCGATTAACTCGAGGGAGTAATTGATTTTTTGTGTGATTTTGCAATGTAAAGCATGACATTCTCATTTGATCAATCTTGTTTTATGAAATTAGGGTTTAGGGTGAATCAAGATGAAAGGTATGTTTTGTAATTGATAATCTTTTGTAAAGGCAAAATTATTGATATTAGGGTTGATAAATTAGTTAATTAATTAGATAATTAGTAATTTTAGATAATATTCTCATTAAAGATTCGGCTAGATAGTAGAGAATAGGTAATACTAGTAATTGTTTTCAAAGATCATTAAGGACGATACCCGATTTAATCATGTACTACTTGAGATAGGTATACTTGCCTAGTATTGATCAAAGGATTTGGATTAAGATTATAAACTTTAAGAAAAGAACACAACCAGTACTGCTTTGAATTACTGTTCTGTTTTATGGCTCATGGGCAACCCATCAACTGTACCGTTTTATGGTTCACGGACAACCCATCTCATTCATATCTTTTATGGATCACGGAGAACCAACCATGATTAAATGCACCATCCCCATCATGAAGTGACCATGTCCATATTACTTATTAAGCCGAATAATCATTAATGCAATTTCATAGGTGATAAATCAATTTTGCAAACACTCATAATCATGGCATATGGACATACATCAATTAATTACCTGGTTTCGATATACTTAGAACATTTTTCTCAACACATCAGGATAGCCCAATTTTTATCTTTGCCTATCATTCTAGTGCAACGACAAATTACAAACACAATACGAAATAGTAAATAAGAAGTATGACTCACTCAGCCATGGACACCGGTCTTTAAGCATAGTAATTTGAGGGCAAGAATTGCTCCAATTCAAAGTCATATAAATGAAAGAAATACCCAAATGAGTATTTCAAGCCATAACTAATCCAACTTATCAAATAAAAATTTAATTTGTAATTTTCGTGGTAAATGGAAATTCCAACTTAAAACGGTAATAACTTGGTCATTTTAACTCGGAATTTCGCAAATAAGCAGTCAATTTCTATCTACTTCAAACGATATATCTATTTATGATGTTATTATTAAGTTTTGAAAAATTTTGGGTCTTGAAAAGCTGGGACCAGATCTGATCAGTAGCTAAAAATCGCATTTGCAAAATTGTTTTGTGAAATTCACATTATTTCTACCAATTATAATATATGTGCGTGCAATATCAATAAGTTATTATCATGAATGACATGATATGAACTATCTATATGTGTATTCTTGATGATATTTGATTAAAATGAATTTTTAGAAAACTTTTACTCTGCAAAAATTTCAAGAATACTTGACTTAGAAAAACTAGTTTTATTTCTTGCAAAATCACCCTTGTTTTACTAAAATAGGGCCTTTGATGACCTATATGCCTAATACCTCCATTATTTTAATAATATTATTCATTTAGGAGTGGGAAAATGGATGTTTAAATAGAGGTCTTGCCTAATTATGAATTTTATAAAATTTATAAGGAATGAAAATAGTGTTTGATTTATGTTTTGAAACCTTTCCTTTGTTTTAGGATTATACTTTATAAAATCCATTTATTCTTGTCAAAATTAAGTTTTGACTACATCTATTCTCTAAGGCTTTTATTTTTCTATTTAAATCCTCATTTTAGAATTTGGAAATAGGTGTTTAAGTGAGGGTCATTTCCAAATCCGAATTTTTTAATTTGTTTTTTAGATTATTTCTTGGGTAAAACTCATTTGATCTTTCAAAAATTAAGTCCTAGTCAAACATATTCCTTAATGCCTTCATTTCCATAATAAAACTCTTGTTTTGAGGTTGGAAAATAAATGTTTGCTTAGCAACTCACCTAGTTACAAATTTCAAGTTCTTGTTGGGGTTGAACAAGTTCTAACTTAACTTTTGTACCTTTTTCTTATTTTGAAAATATTTCTTAGTAAAATTGATTTAACTCATGAAAATCATTTCTTTATGATACATATTCCCTAAGCCTTTTATATTTAATGTAAAATCTTCATTTGAAGTTGGCAAATAGGTTTTCAAAATAGGTGTCTTTTTCCATCGGAATTTCCAAAATTTATTCTTTATTAAAACTAAAATAGATCTTGAACTTTTTGGCATATTCTCATTATTGTCATACTACTAGAAGTCTTTCATGTACATAATATAAGTATTTATGGCATTTATATGCTCCAAAACAAATAGATCTATGATGTCATGCAAGTCATGGATGCAAATGAAATATGAACATTATGTAAATGAGGTTAGTAACAAGCTAGATTCACAAAAATATCAATATGAAAATATATAGTAATAATATAGCAAAACAATAGCTTAAAACAACTTAAATGTAAAGATTCACAACATTGTAATGGCAAGGATATTATGCTTAAGTGTTTCCACATCCCTAGCATAAATCTCATGGGGATTTTGATGGAACTACATATATATGATCTTTCCATTACATGTTTTATTTATGGTAGGGTTTAGATCTATTACCTATTAAATGTTTGGAACTAGAAAACTTGAAGAAAAATGTGTGTGTGTGTGTGTATAAGGAAGGGTTGCTCACGACACAAGGAGAGGGAGAAAGGAGAGAAAACAATTTTCAAAAGTTTGACTTTTTGGTGTGAAGAAGGAAAATGAACAGTGAAAGGCATAAAAGTGTTTATATAAGAAAAAGATTAGGGTTTTGTGTGATTGGGAGTATAGGGGGAGCCGCCGGACTTGAGTGGGGAGGGAGGGAGAGAGAGAGATGTGTGTTTGTTTTGTGAAATTTTTTCAAATTTAATAAGTAATTTAAGTAATAAAAATGTATTAGAAAAGTAAATTGTAATGAAAATAATGTAAGATTATAAGAATAGGTTCTAAGAATATAAGAATAGGGTATGAGTGGTTGTACTTGATAAATAATATGATTAGAAATAAAAAAATAGATTGGATAATTAAATTACTGGTAGTAATGAAAATATGATAAAAGGCTATAATTGTAATTTTTATAAATCGAAAAATTCTTATAATTGTATTTTTGAATTCTTTATTAAATTTCGGTTCTAAAAAGTCCTATATAATATTTTTCTATTTTCGAGCCTCGAGTATCGGTTTTCGAGAACAAATCCCGATCGGGCTTGAAACGAATGAAATTTTTTGAATTCTTATCTTTTTATGTTTCTGTATATTATTTAGGCCTATATTCTAAAGTTAACTCATTTTTATTGTTCAAGGTTTCGTTCTAGATATTGCCGGTGTAAACCCCTAAAACTTCATAATCTTTAGAATCCTAAGAGTCAAACACCGGAAACGAAACCTAAAAAAAAAAAATTGGACCAAGGTAAAACTTAATTCTAAATAAGATAAAAAACGAAATTTCTTAATCTGAGAAATAGAGAACCCTCAAAAACAAAATAGAAAATCCAACTATTGGTTGAATAATATCTGTACATCAATCAAATCACCTATCCGATTCCTAAGCACACAAATCAAGAGAATATATCCAAATAATGCTTGATAATGAAATGCTAAGATCATAAATCCTTCAGTGAATTTTAGAGTTAGAAATTTCAATTTTTACCAAAAGTCAAACTGAGTTAACCATAACCCTAGACTCGGTTAAACGATCCCGAGAATTAAAAACTATTAAATAATCACAAATAAAATAAGGTAAACCATAGATATCAAGATAAAAATATAAAACGGTCAAAACTCCAAAATTATAGGATCTTACGAATAACTCAACAAAATCGGAAGTCAAACCGAAACCCTAAAAGTCAACAAAGCTTATAACAAACCCTAGTGTTTAAGATCCGGCAATCCTGCGCTCTTAAACCCTAAACAACGAAATGAAAATAATTTTATAATAGTTCGTCATAATATAGAGAAGCTTAAAAATATCATATTCGCAAATTTCTAGTGTCTTTCAGATCCAAACGGAATCAGTTTTCAAAAACCGTGCCTGGTACACCGGATGCAAAAATATTCTGTAAATACTAATTGACTGTAAAAATATAAGTTTTTCAAAAATATCACTTTTAGAATTTTTCGGTAGCTAAAAATTACAGATATTGCATTTATATGCGTATTTTTATTACTATCGGTAATTTAATTGTCTAGTCTACTATTCATAGTACTTTTCTATTATTCATTACTATTCCTCTATCTCTACTTTTTTTTACTACCTATTCTTACATGTACATACCTATTTCTTACAATTTTCTTTTCCCATAGAAATTCTACACCACACATTACTAAACTTTTTTTACACTTTTTTTCTAAAGTTAAATTTTAATCAAATTTCTCTCTCTCTTTAAGCTATTGTCGTCCACCCCCTTCTCTCTCTTCACTCTCATTTATTTTCTTTTTCAATTAATTTAATTACATCTAATTTTCACTCCAAAATTCTATAAATACCCCATTCTCCTTCATTCTTTCACACAATTCATTTCACTACCAAAACTCTCTCAAATTCTCTACACAAACACTCTCCACAAAATTTTCCTCTACCAAAACTCTCTTTCACCAAATACTTACAAAATTTCTCTCTATACACAATACAACTACCATTTCTCAATAACCACATAACCATACATTCACTACCATCTTCATACCACATAAACACTTTAGGTAAAAAAAATTTCAACCATTTATTTACTTATGTCATGTAATTTAACATGACTATGGTATTGTTTTAAAACTCATATGAGTAGTAAAAACAACAACATGTTCATGTTTTGTTCTTGCACATAAACTTCCTATTTTAGTATGTTGTTATTGTTTCTTATTCATATCTAACTAAATATATTTATGTATTTATATATAATCTTTAGAGCATATAAGCTCACTTGTTATTTATTTAATTTCATGCCATTTCTTTAAGACTAGTTTTTCTAGTCTTAGACTTGTCCATATCAAATCAAAACAACCTTTTATTTATTTTCTTTAATCTTTTGGGACTAGTCCATTCTTAGTTCTGGGATGCTTTGATAAAGCTAAGGCTCGCAATACTTGACCTAGATACTTGATGAAGCTAAGGTTCCCAATACTTGATATTTTTATTTTGCTTATTATTTGTTTCTAGTAATTTCTTATGTTCTTATTATTTTATATGCTCATAATACTTGCATCTACATAATGATATTGTCTCAACTAATTTAAAAGTAGAATTTTACTTTATTAAAGGAACTTAAAACTAAATTTTCTATTATGTAACTTATCACAAAATAATGGAGTTATTATCAACAACATAGAAATAGAGTTTTCTCAACGTTTTCTTAAATAACAAAGATAATTTACCAAGGAAACATAAGAAATAAATATTTTCTTTGTATATTATGGTAACCTAAGTTTTAGTAAAATAATTTATTAATATTAAAAGTTTTTACAAAAAGCTTAAGAATAAACTCTTTTTAACTTCATAACAAAACTAAGAAACAAATTAGTTTTCAAAGTTAAGATGAATTCAATCCATAAAGTTATAACCCCCTTAGGAAAATAATGATTTTCAAGTTTCTAAAAGAGAAACTTATTTTCAAATAATATAAATGAGATAAGATTAGAAACAAAGGATTTTATCAAAAAAAAAAATGATTCTTTTCGAAAGAAATAAAAGAACAAGTTTTAGAAAGCAAAAATTTATATTTTAGATAATAAATATAAGAAGACAAGACTCATTTTTAAAATCATCCTAAATACAAAGTTATAAAAAGGTTTTCAACGACTTAATACACTTTGATAATTTGATCTTTTATCACTAGAAGTAAAATTTATGCAAGACTAAGGTTAAAGGAAAATTTACTTTGTTTTTGGAAAAAGAATGAAGAAAATAAAATAAGAATATACTCATTTATAATAACCTATTAAAATATAAAGTTTCTTCAAAAGACTTGAAAAGAAATTGTCAAAGTTAAAGTTTTAACAACTCAAAATGAATTGTTGTATAAAATAAATTGTTGAGACACTAGCATTAGAAATTTCCCATATAAAGTGAGCTTATCTATATACTCAAAGGATTTATCAATTATATATATATATTATATCTATACTTTTACTAAAGGATTTTTGAATGAAGATTGAGTTAGAAAATGGATTTGCAAAAGTTTAGAAATATTCGTTTTAAATTTGTACCAACGTTTTCGGAACCCAAATGACCTTATATGACAAAGATAACCTTAGAAATGGATAGATCTTTTCGAATAGGTAAAAAACGGTACATTATATGCAAAATTCCGAGTTAAAATGAGCAAGTTATGGTCATTTTAAATTGAAATTTCACTTTATACAATTTTGACGAACATAGTGAAATAGAATTAGAAAGTTTAAATAGAATTTCTACGAAATACTCATCCCGGGTATTTCTTTTGTCTAGGTGAATAAGGATGTGAGATTACCTTTCTTGAGGATTACTACGACTAAGAAGACCGCGAAATGGACGAGTGAGTTATTCCTCTTAATTTCGTTACCTTGCTTGTGCTTGTAAAGTAGTGGCATTAGTATACTAAGAAAAGATAAAAATGGATATGTATGGGAATTTGGGGATATGTATATATGTGATTCTTTATCTATGCGTGAAATGAGAATTAAGAATATCGCAACTTCAAACTGTCTGTTTAAGTGTTTTTGTTTACTTACTTGTATAACTGTTTATTATTTGCTAAGTTGATTGATCACCCCCTAATAAACCTTAATAAGGTTTGACTTAAGAAAAATAAAATGCTCACACATAGTATCCATCGAGTCACATCTCTTTTGGAAGGCTGCTACTCCTACGCGTAGAGTTGGATTGGCTGTGATCGTGTGGTGACACGGGCCATGTTCCTTCCTAGAGAATCCAAATCGCCCGAGAAATGCGACTCTAGGTTCGGGGCCGAGCCAATCGAACGCTTTGGGTGGGGACCTGGGGACTAGCAGTAGAAGATCGAGGATCTTCAACACCGATTCCCTAACCTTCGATATGGAGGGGTAAATCCGTTCTATATATGGTTTCCAGATAACTATATATATTTGCGTAATCACGTGATTGTTGCATTGTATGCATAGCATATGTGTGAAAATCTAAATGAAATTATTTGAAAATATAGTGCGAATGAAAAGGAATATCTCACTAAGCTAGTTGTAGCTTGTACCCCTATGGATTTTACTGAAATAGGTATACCCGTGGCTTAAATTGAGGATCATGACATTAAAGAAGTCATGGAGGGATGTTAAGCTTCTATGAAGGAAATGGAATCATAAGATGAAGTAATTTTATAAGGTTCATTATATGTAATGACTTATATCGTTAGTGATGTATATTTATTTGAAGACAATAGAGGGATATGCCCCTAAGAATTGTAATTTAATATGTTTATGTTTTATGATAAGTATTCTCTTTGCCTTGTTACTTATTTATTATCAATACAAATTGCATTACTCCGATGCGTTCTCTTGATTGTGATGTACGCCTTGTACATGATATAAAAGCCTTTGCATGACTGAGATCTAGTATTATGTACGGCGGACTACCACAATTATACACGTATTTTCTTACTACTGGTACTTTATTAGTCATATCTACTTTACATTTATACTATTCTTTTCTTTCTACTTTTTCTAACACCTACTCTTACAACATCATAACCTATAACGTTTACCTTTTACCTTTCCTATAATTTTATTTCACATCTACCTTACTTATTAATTCATTTAATTAATAAAAATACAAAAAAATAAAATTCTCTCCCTCTCTTACACTCATGGTCGGCGCCTCTTGCCCCCCTTCTCTCTCAATTTTCTTTTATTTAAATCACTCAATAATCACTCCATATTTTCCTATAAATACCTCCCTTCTCTTTCACTTCTTTCACACAATTACTACTCACAAATTTCTATACAAAAACTCTCTTAAATTCTTCTCTCAACAAAACCCATAACCACATAACACTTCAAAAACTTTCTTTAGGTAAACTTTTCTTATTATTTTCTTCTCCTCATATCATGTAACTTTACATAACCATGGTGTGAGTTTCCAAAAACTAAATGTTATGGAAGCTACACTATGTTCATGTATTGTTCTTGTTCATGAAAATCTATTCATGTATATATTGTTTTATTTTGTTCATGTTATTATTATTATATCTTAGTATTATTATGTATCTATATATATATATATATATATATATATATATTCTCTAGAGCATATAAGCTTACTTGCAATTTATTTATTTTCATGCAAAGTAATCTATTTACTTCTTCCGTTGCAAATTATTGATTTCTTATTATTTTAGGACTAGTCTCTAGTCTTAGACTTGTCCTCATCAAGTCAAAACAAATTTTTCTTTCTTTCATTTTATTTTTCTTTTGGGACTAGTCTATTTCTTAATCCTGGGAGCCTTGAAGAAGCTAAGACTCCTAATACTTGACCTTATTTATTATTCATATTATTTTTGCTTGTTGATATTATTTCTCATAAATCATGCCATTAAGATCGTTGTCATGCCCCATAGGGTATCCTAAACGTAACAGCCCGCCACATACTAAGCAAGACTCTCGAGTTCCCTAACCGAGCCCCTCGGGAGTCTTAAATAGATGTAAAGCGTTCCTTTACGACGATAGAATAATTCGACAAATGGAGTTAAACAGTTTAATGTGGCATTCATTAGCCATAGATAATAAATCAAAACGCATAATTATAGTTTACAAAATCTAAGGGGCATTCCCCCGCAAAAGAATGAAAAGTCCATTGCAGTCATCCAGAGTCCTTAGTTTCCGACGGAAGTCTATACAAAAGAATGGATTAAAATTCTATGGGAAACTCCTATCTCCGGTACCTGTGCTATGGCTTGCCTCGGCCTAAGCCATATAAACTCGTGCTGCAATAGATAAAAACTATGGGGGCGTAAGCTAACTAGCTTAGTGAGTAATAACTTCCATAACACAATTTAGTATAATTCATTCAACAAGTGATTATTCAAGCAAGTGTATGCATCAAACAAATGTGATCAACAAACATATGACCAACCGGAAATCATATGTGGATGGACTTACGCCCTCCATCCGGGTTAGCAGATTAACGATCCTGGTACGATGCGTTTAAGCTACGGTCAACTAACATTTTCGTTTTGTGGATCACGATTAACCAACAATTCGTTTTATGGATCACGATTAACCAACAATTTCGTTTTATGGATCACGAAAAACCAACCAATGCAAATGCTCCACCCCATCGTGATATGAATGAATCCAATTTAATTGAAGTCGAATATATATTAATTCATTCTTTTAGGTGACCAACAAGTATTCGCAGAATCATCATAAGATACTAGCTAATAAGTCAATAGCTTAACACCCGGTTTCGATATTCCTTAAGTTCCATTTACATATCAACAGTAGACAACATATATAATTCCCATATACCCCATCATGCATATACAATTTCTTTTTATCTTTGCCTACACCACTAGTGCCACTACATTACAATCACATTCATTAATTGAGAGGAAGTAAAACTCACTCGGCCATTGGACGCCGGTCTTTCTAATAGTAGTAATCGGGAGGTAGGGTGTCGTCCTGCTCGGGATCACCTACCAAGCAAGAATAATCCTAATGAGATTCTCATCATGTAACTAAATCAAGCTATACATCTAGACTAGATGAATTCGGATTTCTCGCTATTTGCGGAAGTTCCGACTTAAAACGGCCATAACTTGGTCATTTTAACTCGGAATTTCGCAAATTTTATATCGATCTCTATCTACTTCGAAAGATCTATCTATTTCTAGTATTATTTTCAAGTTTTGAAAATAGTAAGGTCACGGAACAGTGGGATCAGATCTGTTCCGCAAATGTTCTAATCTCAAAAATTTGTTTTGCTTTTGATAAGAAATGTTCCTAGTTGATGATTCATGCATGGATGGTATGGGAATGAATTACTAACATGAATCCATGTAATGCTCAATATATGCATGGTCATGATGATTTTGTGATAATAACTCTTATGAACTCCTAAGTGTTAGAAAATTTCACAAAGGTTATTTCTAAGAAGCTATTTTTCCACATTATACTCCTTAGGGTTTCTTTGACTTTTAATCTTGTAATCCACTTGTTATCTATCTAAAAATAAGTTCTCAAAGTCTATAGTAGTCATGGCCTTCATTCATGCATAAAAATCACATTTTTCATTTGGTAAACATGTTTTTAAACAAGCTACTTGTAAAAATCCGAATTTTGTAAATTTCATTTTCTTACATTTTTCTTATGGAAAAACTTGTCTAATGCATTAAAATTTGAAGCTCCAACATATATATATCTAAGGACTTCATTTAGCTTATAAATATCCAATTTAGACTTAGATACTAAGTGTTCTTGGGCATGAACCTAAATTACGAATTTGACGACACATCCATATCTCAATATTTTCCATTCTAACTTTACTCTTATTTTTACATTTCTATCATGCCTAAACTCACCTAAGTTTATAAGAATCATTCCTTCAATATACCTATTACACATACCCTTCATTTTTCTTATGAAACATGAGTTAAAAATTGATTTTGGGGCTTTTAAAGTAGGGTTTCACTTTCATCCGAATTTCCAACATTGCATATTTAACAAAACCTTTCCTTTTTCAATGTTCTTGCTTCCATATGTGAAGATCTACTATCTAACATCTCTATACATGAACAAGACTACATTTTTATGATCATCATAATAGAAAACAAAATAAACCTATGATCATGCATGTACATGAGATGTGGATGTCTAAACTTTAGATCTACTATATAATGCATGAATCATGGATCTCATGGCATGAACAACAATATATGTACAAGATCTCTACTTTACATGCATGAACAAGTTGATATTTCAACAAAACTCATTCAAAGACTAGATCCACTTCTTGTGATGGCTTGAGATTCTGTAGTAGTGTTTTCATATCCCTTGCTTATGCTCATTGGGATTTAAATGAGAAAACACACAAGAATGATCTTGCCATTACAAGATTTGGGATGAACAAGGCTTAAGATCAACCTACCAATGGAGATTAAAGGAGAAATGAAGAAGACTTGAGTTGAAATTGAAGGGAAGAGGGAGGGGGAGCTCTCGGCACTCAAGGAAAAAAGAGAGAGTTTTTCTCTTTGTAACAATTTGAAACAAGAAGAAATGAAGAGAGAGAGAGAAAAATATGTATATATGAAGTGAATTAGGGTTTTGATAATTAAAATGAAGTAAAAAAATAAATTGAGAGGGAAAAAGGGGGAGGGGGGGCGCCGGCCACTCTGTTGTGTGTGTGTGTGTTTGAAATTTTAATATTTGTAATTTAGTTAATTAAAATGTAATAAATGTGATAATTGATTAAGAGACAAAATTTCTTGGAAAAGAAAATTGAAATGAGTAGTTGTAAGGATGTAAGAATAGGGTATGGGTAGTGTGTAGTGTAGGTTGTACTTGTGAATAGTAGACAAGACATCTACTTTACCGGTTGTACCGAAAACACGGGAAAAGCTATAACTGTAATTTTTATAGCTCGAAAATTATAATTGATATTTTTGGAATCCTTATAAAATTACGGTTCTAATGAATATTCCGAACATTTTTCTGAATCCGTGGTCGGGGCACGCTTTTCCGTAATTGAGCTCGGGAAGGCTCGGAATTGAAAAATTCCCGAATTTAAAACTTTCAAAGGTTTAAAATGTACTTTAAACAATAATTCAACTTCATTTACTTTATAAATTTCTTTTATTATGAAACCGAAGGAAAGCCGGATTTAGGGTTCCTAGGCTCCTCTCACAGACTCAAACTGACCGGATTAGGGTTTCGCTTCACTCCGGGGTTTCCTAGCACTGAGATACCGGGGTTTACAACTCCCCACCTTAAATAAAGTTTTGTCCTCAAAACGGAACTGACGTACTTGTCCTTCAAATATCTCGGGTACTTCTCCGGATTTCATCTTCAGCTTCCCAGGTTGCTTCTCAAAGGCATGATTCCTCCATAACACTTTACGTAGTGAATGTCTTTGTTTCGTAGCCTTTGAGTTTTCTTATCCAATATCTTCACTGGGTGTTCCTCATATGTCAGGTTTTCCTTCAACTGGATTGGTTCCAATTCCAGAATCCTTTCTGGGTCGGCAACGTATCTCCTCAAAACTGACACATGGAATACATTGTGAATCCCGGACAAATTTGGTGGCAGGGCTAGCCGATACGCCAAATCTCCGACTCTTTCTAGGATTTCGAAAGGTCCAATATATCTCGGGCTTAACTTCCCTTGAGTACGCATCCTCTTGATACTTTTAATCGGGTTTATCTTTAGGTACACATGATCACCCACCTTGAACTCAAGTTCTCTTCTTTTCAAATCTGCCCAGCTCTTTTGCCGGTCCTGAGCTTCTTTCATTTTCCGCTGAATCAACCTCACTTTATCCGCGGCTTCTTGTACCAATTCCGGCCCAATTGCTACCTTTTCCACTTCATCCCAAAACAAAGGGGATCTACAACGCCGTCCATACAAAGCTTCATACGGTGGCATCTGGATGGTGGAGTGATAGCTGTTATTGTAGGCAAACTCGATTAGGTGTACATGACTATCCCAATTCCCTTTGAATTCCAAGGCACACGCTCAACATGTCTTCTAGGGTTTGGATCGTCCGCTCAGACTGTCCGTCGGTCTGAGGATGATAAGCCGTGCTAAATGCAATTTGGTGCCCAAGCTCTTTTGCAAGCTTGTCCAAAACTTGGACACAAATCTCGGGTCTCTATCTGAGATAATCCCTGCAGGTATGCCATGTAATCTTACGATCTCTCTGATATAGATCTTGGCTAACCTTTCCATTGAGTAGGTCATATTTATGGGTAAGAAATGCGCCGACTTAGTAATCGATCCACTATCACCCATATTGCATCACAACCAGATGGAGTCTTGGGAAAACCACACACAAAATCCATGGATATCTGATCCCACTTCCATTCGGGAATGGGTAAGGGCTTTAGCAATCCGCCCGGTCTCTGGTGCTCTACTTTCACCTGTTGGCATACTGGACACTTCATCACATAATCTGCCACATCTCGCTTCATCCATTCCACCAATAGCAGCTTTTCAAATCTTGATACATTTTGGTGCCTCCGGATGCATGGTATATCCGGAGTTATGTGCTTCGCTCATTATTTCCTTCTCAACTCCTCGTCCTCTGGTACACACAGCCTTCCTTCATTCGGATCACATCTTCATCATCTACGGCAAAGTCAAGGTACTTTCCTACTTGGGTTTCCCTTTTTATCTTTTGTATCACCTCGTCATACCTTTGGGCTTCCTTGATTCTCTCTACGAGGGTCGGTTTTAGTGCCAAGTTGGATATCTTGAGCTCAGCGCTTCGATCTATGAACTCGATCCTTAGTTTTTCAAACTCCTTAATCAAATCTCTTTGGCTCTTGATCAAGGCGGCTACTTCTCCGTGATTCTTCCAACTTAGGGCAACTGCGACTGCATTTACTTTCCCTGGACAGTAATTTATTCCCAAATCATAATCCTTTATTAATTCTAGCCACCTCCTTTGTCTCATGTTTAGCTCCTTCTGTGTGAACAGGTATTTAAGGCTTTTATTATCTGTGTATATCTCACACCTTTTCCCATATAGATAATGTCTCCATAACTTCAAAGCGAAGACAACGGCAGCTAATTCCAAATCATGCGTAGGGTAATTCTGCTCATGCAGTCTCAATTGCCGAGAAGCATATGCAATAACCTTCCGCTCTTGCATCAAGATGCATCCAAGGCCATTCCTTGAGGCGTCACTATATACTGTATAGGATTTTCCTGGGTCCGGTAGAACCAAAATCGGTGCCGATACCAATCGTCGTTTTAGCTCATGAAAGCTCTGTTCCCTCTTGTCCATCCAAACGAATTTCTCATTCTTTTGAATTAATTGAGTCAACGGTTTGGCTATCTTAGAGAAATCCTTCACAAACTTGCGATAGTAGCCAGCTAATCCCAAGAAACTCCTTACTTTGGTAACCGTTTGCGGTGGCTTCTAATCCACTACAGCCTTGATCTTTTCGAGGTCAACATATATCCCATCACCGGTTACTACATGTCCAAGGAATGATATTCTATCCAACCAAAAATCACATTTGGACAGCTTGGCATACAGCTTATTATCCCGTAAGGTTTGCAACGCCAAACGAAGATGCTCCTCGTGTTGCTCTTTGGTCTTTGAATATACGAGGATGTCGTCTATGAAGACTATCACACACTTATCCAATAATGGCTTATAGACTCTATTCATAAGGTCCATAAATGCAGCTGGTGCATTAGTCAGTCCAAATGACATTACCAGGAACTCGTAGTGTCCATAACGAGTACGAAAAGCCGTCTTAGGTACATCCTCAGGCTTAATCCTCAACTGATGATATCCGAACGTAAATCAATGCGTGAGAACACACAAGCCCCTTGCAGCTGGTCAAACAAATCATCAATCCTTGGCAAGGGATACCGATTTTTGACAGTCACTTTATTCAGCTCACGATAATCGATACATAGCCTCATCGATCCATCCTTCTTCTTTACAAACAAAACGGGTGCCCCATGGTGATACACTCGGTCTTATCAATTTTTGATCCAGGAGTTCTTGCAACTGTGTCTTTAGCTCCTTCAACTCAGCCGGTGCCATCCGGTATGGCGCTTTAGATATCGGTTCGGTGTTTGGAGCCAAAACAATCTCAAAGTCAATTTCTCTTTTTGGCGGTAATCCCGGCAAAATTTCTGGGAACACATCCAAGTATTCATTCACTACTGGAATATCCTTTTCCTCACGGGTTTCCCCTTCATCCAAGACACCCTCAATCGGTATTATCTCTTCATCCTCCATCATCAACTCAAACGAGCTTAGATCAAACCTTCTTGGGACTAAGGTTTCTCCCACAAATTCTACTTTTTCTCCCGATTGATCATAAAAACATACTGTCCTCTTTTGGCAATCCACTATTGCTTTCACTTTACTTAGCCAACTCATTCCGAGGATGACTTCGTATTTGCTCATTTCCAACATTATTAAATCACTTTTGGAGTGGTGACCGTGGACTTCCAATGGACAATCTTTTATCAGTTCTCGGGTTGACACAACACTCCCTGTGGGGGTCTTAATCCTCAAACTAACCGTGGTTGTGGCTATAGGCAATCCAAGTCGGTTGGCCAAACTATTGGTGATGAATGAGTGGGTTGCTCCCGTGTCAAATAAAACATAAGCCTCCACGCTATTCACTCGTATGTGTCCTGAGGTCAATAAACACCCATCACATATGAATCCTAAGATACTCTTAAGGCTATCTACATGGGTTACTACTTCCAGCTTTCCATAACATATTCAATTTCATTCAGAAAATAATTCAAATTAAATAACTTAAATTTCAACTCAGGAGGGGTTTCCGCTACTAACCTGTCACCAGGCCGCCATCAGCATTCTCGCTTTGATCCAAAGCTGCCAACTCCACTTCCTCATCTTCGTCTTCTTCCACCATCCATTGGCCTTCCAAGTACAGCTCATCCCATGCATCGCTGAAGCTGCTCGACTCCTCTTTTGTTACCAGACCTCATGGGTTGGTGTTACTCGAGGTTCCAAAGGGTCGAGCGGTCACGCTCTTCCGTTGAGAACATTCGAAGCTAAGTGCCCTTTTTCCTTGCAAATAAAGCAAGTCACTGCCAGCTTCTTCGGGCACGTATAAACCATGTGGCCAGCATCACCACAAAAGTAACATTTGTTCCTCAACGGCATTGTCTGGAGCATGCGTCCCCTTACATTTCCAGCACGTGACATTAGTCTTGAACTGGGTCGGCTTGCTGCTAGACTCCTCTTTAAACCCTTGGTACGGCCTGTACCTTTTTCCTTTGAACCCTGAGCTCGA
This sequence comes from Combretum micranthum, assembly GCA_024138025.1. Taxonomy (NCBI): domain Eukaryota; kingdom Viridiplantae; phylum Streptophyta; class Magnoliopsida; order Myrtales; family Combretaceae; genus Combretum; species Combretum micranthum. Next base: position 178,786 of record JAMXBD010001794.1, on the reverse strand, counting down.
GGCATCAAAGGCCTCTTTCCAAATACTCTCTTTTCAGGCTCCTGATACTTCCTTTTCCTAGCCCCTTCAATTACCCGGGCCTTCTCTACCATCTCAGGGTAGGTCCTTACTCCAAACTCTTCCAACTTAACCCAACTCCTCATCTAAGCCTCCCAGGAACACTTGCTTCTTCAACTCTTCGCTATCCCTGAAAGACTCAGGTGCATACTGCAGCAAGTGAACGAACTCAGTCTCGTACTGTTCTACCGATCTCCCCTTTGCTTAACATGGAGGAAATCAGCACTGTATATTCACCCTCAAGCTGGAGGGAAAATAATTGTTCAGAAATTCCCGGCGAAAGGTTTCCCAAGTGGCTGGGGAAGTCAAATTCCTTCTCTTGGAGTCCCACCAGACCCACGCATTGTATCTCAGCATATACGTCCCATATTCTAACTGCAAATAAGGTGGAATCTCGTATGCGGCAAAAGAACGCTCAACCTGAGCCAACCAGTCCTCGGCTTCATCCGGTTTACCGAACGCTCCATCAAAATACTGGTTGCTCTTAATAAAGTCCGGTAAGGAGCTTCGGTGGGGTCTCCTGTATGGCGGGGGTGGCGGCAATGGCACATTATAGGAATGCTCCTCTTGTGGAGCCGGGGCCTTTGCAGTCATTTCCCGATGATCTGCGGGTGGTGGATGTGGGGCCGAATCCCGGGCACTTTGACCTAGGTGTGGGTTCTGAACTGGATTCTGATTCTGGATTAAAGTGTTCAGAAGATTGGCCAATTGTCCAATCGCATTTAGCACATCACCCTGTTGGTTTTGGGGTGCAGCTCCTTGGGGGTTAGGTTGTGGCATAGCCAGTTGATCGGCTTCATTCGAATTAACCCTTGTTTCGATTCCGAATTCGTTGGTTTCGTCTGTTTATACAATGTTTAATGAATTTTTTTAGTATCTTTAGTAAGTTTTAGATTTCGAAGGAACGAGATTATTAACAAGTTCAAAAGTTGCGAAAATCCGGAATTCAAACTTGGAAAGAAATGGAATTCATAAATCCATAAAATCATAAGGTAAATCATAATAACAAAAAAAAAAAAATTTCCACAATTTCATATAATCACAGGGAGAATAAAAGAATCCACACATAGAGTAACCAATTGAAATTTCACAACAATAATGTGAGTGAATGAATGCTTATGCAATCTATATGCAGTTAATGTTCTCTTATGCCTCATGACTAGCATGCATGCTTTTCACAACTCCCTTCCTTTGAAATAAACACGATATTTTCATTACTTTAACGAGCCATACAAGTATTACATCAAGATTTTTGTCCCCAAAATTTGGCTAGCTAAGTTCCAATTTTGATTCTAAACAATTTCCCCTATTCTCGAAAACATAACAAAATACAAGGAAAAAGAACAAATGAAATACTAACTATCCTGAAATCCTAGGCAAATTAGCATCCCGCATTGCCTACTACAAAAATAAGAAAATCAGGACTCCGCTTGGACTTCATGAGTTAGCTATCATCTCGGTCTCTACTCATCACTAGAATCATCAAGGGTAGGACTAGGAAGCCGTCTCCTACTAGAAGAGCTACCATCGTCCTGTCGGATAAACAAACTAAGATATTCCCTTGTAGTCATCCTTCGTTTCCGAGTAGGTCGGATTATAGGTTCTTGGTCCTCACTTTCCTCCTCTTCCTCCGTACCTTGCCCTTCCCTCGGGTTCACATCATTCTCCTCGCCTCTAACTTCCAGCTCACTCACCTGAGTCTCTACTATCTCATTCTCTCTTACCAGCTCTCCACCCATGCCTTCAACCTCCATAGGCTCGGGGGCTACAGGCTCAGCTACTACTATATCAAGTACCGGGGGATTTTCTCCTTCCACATACACATCTCTCCACATCAAGGGGTCAAGCTTGGGTTCCACCCTACCACTATCAGGTATCTCCAGCTCCCTATCAAAATCCCAAACCATCGGGTTGGGTTCCGGATTCACTTTAGCCTCCGGCTCGACAGGTGGGGTAGGGGTTCTAGGAACTACATTCTCCTCCCAGTTAGGATCCTCCTCGGGGTCCTCCTCCTCTTCTTCTTCTTCATCCTCTCCAATCACAGGCGCCCCATTCAATTGCATGCCTATATCAATAGCTGGAGGTGGAGCTATCACTCGGGGTGGGAGAATATCTAAGTAGATCGCATGCCAAGTGATGTGATTCCATGCGTCTGCTAAATTCCAGTCAGGATGATCATACAAGTTATCATGGGCATACACGTATAAAGGTCCTATGGGGATCCATACTGTAAAATCTGGAGGGGTTCGGGTTCCTCCACCCTTCAAAATAAATGCAGCTTCTCTAGTCATGGGCTCACGCCCATAATCAACCATGATCCTCTCTAGAGTATAGATTGTCTCCAACTTTGTCCAGCTCCTCCTCCTCATGGGATCATAGCTCAATCGATCCACTACCGCAGCCCATCTGGTATACCTCAATCCATCCTTCCCCAATTTGTACATTTCCTCTATAGTCTGGGGATGTCTGGCTAAGGCAAAATCTTCGCACAACTCTCTTAACCTCAACCTATATTCCACCATTGTCTCATCGTTTCTCTTAGTGAAGTTCCTGGCTTGCTCCCGGGTCTCACCCAAGGAGACCTACAACAATACAATACTCCTAATCAGACTTAGCAAGAAAATGTTTTTAACTCCATTTAACCTATTAATTAGGTTTCTAGGTCCAGTTTTTTTTAATTCTATTGTCTTGTTTTATAACCTAGGGCTCTGATACCAACTTAAACTATCACGCCCCGTAGGGTATCTTAAACGTAACAGCCCGCCACATACTAAGCAAGACTCTCGAGTTCCCTAACCAAGCCCTCGGGAGTCTTAAATAGATGTAAAGCGTCCCTTTACGACAATAGAATACTTCGACAAATGGAGTTAAAAAGTTTAATGTGGCATTCATTAGCCATAGATAATAAATTAAAAAGCATAATTATAGTTTACAAAACCTAAGGGGCATTCCCCCGCAAAAGAATGACAAGTCCATTATAGTCATCCAGAGTCCTTAGTTTCCGACGGAAGTCTATACAAAAGAATGGATTAAACTTCTATGGGAACTCTATCTCCGGTGTGCTGGCTTGCCTCGGCTTAAGCCATATGAACTCGTGCTGCAATAGATAAAAACTATGGGGGCGTAAGCTAACTAGCTTAGTGAGTAATAACTTCCATAACACAATTAAGTATAATTCATTCAACAAGAGATTACTCAAGCAAGTGTATGCATCAAACAAATGTGATCAACAAACATATGACCAACCGGAAATCATATGTGGATGGACTTACGCCCTCCATCCCGGGTTAGCAGATTAACGAATCCTGTGGTACGACGCCGTTTAAGCTCACGGTCAACTAAACATTTACTCGTTTTGTGGATCACGATTAACCAACAATTTCGTTTTATGGATCACGATTAACCAATAATTTCGTTTTATGGATCACAATTAACCAACATATTCGTTTTATGGATCACGAAAAACCAACCAATGCAAATGCTCGGTCCCCATCGTGATATGAATGAATCCAATCTTAATTGAAGTCGAATATATATTAATTCAGTTCTTTTAGGTGACCACCAAGTATTCGCAGATAATCATCATAAGATACTAGCTAATCAGTCAATAGCTTAACACCCGGTTTCGATATTCCTTAAGTTCATTTCACATATCAACATAGACAACATATATAATTCCCATATACCCCATCATGCATATACAATTTCTTTTTATCTTTGCCTACACCACTAGTGCCACTACATTACAATCACATTCATTAATTGAGAGTGGAAGTAAAACTCACTCGGCCATTGGACGCCGGTCTTTCTAATAGTAGTAATCGGGAGGTAGGGTGTCGTCCTGCTTGGGATCACCTACCAAGCAAGAATAATCCTAATGAGATTCTCATCATGTAACTAAATCAAGCTATACATCTAGACTAGATGAATTCGGATTTCTCGCTATTTGCGGAAGTTCCGACTTAAAACGGCCATAACTTGGTCATTTTAACTCGGAATTTCGCAAATTTTATATCGATCTCTATCTACTTCGAAAGATCTATCTATTTCTAGTATTATTTTCAAGTTTTGAAAATAGTAAGGTCACGGAACAGTGGGATCAGATCTGTTCCGCAAATGTTCCAATCTCAAAAAATTTGTTTTGCTTTTGATAAGAAATGTTCCTAGTTGATGATTCATGCATGGATGGTATGGGAATGAATTACTAACATGAATGCCATGTAATGAGCTCAATATATGCATGGCCATGATGATTTTGTGATAATATACTCCTATGACTCCTAAGTGTTAGAAAATTTCACAAAGGTTATTTCTAAGAAGCTATTTTTCCACATTATACTCCTTAGGGTTTCTTTGACTTTTAATCTTGTAATCCACTTGTTATCTATCTAAAAATAAGTTCTCAAAGTCTATAGTAGTCATGGCCTTCATTCATGCATAAAAATCCACATTTTTCATTTGGTAAACATGTTTTTAAACAAGCTACTTGTAAAAATCAGAATTTTGTAAATTTCATTTCCTTACATTTTTCTTATGGAAAAACTTGTCTAATGCATTAAAATTTGAAGCTCCAACATATATAATATCTAAGGACTTCATTTAGCTTATGAGATATCCAATTTAGTCTTAGATACTAAGTGTTCTTGTGGGCATGAACCTAAATTACGAATTTGACGACACATCCATATCTCAATATTTTCCATTCTAACTTTACTTCTTATTTTTACATTTCTATCGTGCCTAAACTCACCTAAGTTTATAAGAATCATTCCTTCAATATACCTATTACACATACCCTTCATTTTTCTTATGAACACATGAGTTAAAAATTGATTTTGCGGGCTTTTAAAGTAGGGTTTCACTTTCATCCGAATTTCCAACATGCATATTTAACAAAACCTTTCCTTTTTCAATATTCTTGCTTCCCATATGTGAAGATCTACTATCTAACATCTCTATACATGAACAAGACTACATTTTTATGATCATCAATGCATAGAAAACAAAATAAACCTATGATCATGCATGTACATGGAGATGTGGATGTCTAAACTTTAGATCTACTATATATAATGCATGAATCATGGATCTCATGGCATGAACAACAATATATGTACAAGATCTCTACTTTACATGCATGAACAAGTTGATATTTCAAGCAAAACTCATTCAAAGACTAGATCCACTTCTTGTGATGGCTTGTTGTAGTAGTGTTTTCATATCCCTTGCTTATGCTCATTGGGATTTAAATGAGAAAACACACAAGAATGATCTTGCCATTACAAGATTTGGGATGAACAAGGCTTAAGATCAACCTACCAATGGAGGATTAAAGGAGAAATGAAGAAGACTTGAGTTGAAATTGAAAGGGAAGAGGGAGGGGGAGCTCTCGGCACTCAAGGAAAAAAAAAGAGAGAGTTTTTCTCTTTGTAACATTTGAAACAAGAAGAAAATGAAGAGAGAGAGAGAAAATATGTATATATATGAAGTGAATTAGGGTTTTGATAATTAAAATGAAGAAAAAATAAATTGAGAGGGAAACAAGGGAGGGGGGGGGGGCGCGGCACTCCTTTTGTGTGTGTGTGTGTGTTTGAAATTTTAATATTTGTAATTTAGTTAATTAAAATGTAATAAATGTGATAATTGATTAAGAGACAAAATTTCTTGGAAAAGAAAATTGAAATGAGTAGTTGTAAGGATGTAAGAATAGGGTATGAGTGTGTAGTGTAGGTTGTACTTGTGAATAGTAGACAAGACATCTACTTTACCGGTTGTACCGAAAACACGAGAAAAGCTATAACTGTAATTTTTATAGCTCGAAAAATTATAGAATTGATATTTTTGGAATCCTTATAAAATTACGGTTCTAATGAATATCGAAACATTTTTCTGAATCCGTGGCCCGGGGCACGCTTTTTCCGTAATTGAGCTCGGGAAGGCTCGGAATTGAAAAATTCCTGAATTTAAAACTTTCAAAGGTTTAAAATGTACTTTACAACAATGATTCAACTTCCTTTACTTTATAAAATTTCTTTTATTATAAGACCGAAGGAAAGCGGATTTAGGGTTCCTAGGCTCCTCTCACAGGACTCAAACTAGACCGGATTAGGGTTTCGCTTTCATCTCCCAGGGTTTTCCTAGCCACTGAGGATACCAGGGTTTACAATCGTTGTCCAAATTTTTCAAAGATCTAAAATACTTGATAAAAAGGAGATTTTGTCACTTAGGAATAAGTCTATATGAAATATAAAATCTATGGTTTAATAAAAGTAAAAGTTATTCCTTTTCAAAAAGAAAATAATTTTTATATAAAAAACTAATTTTCTATAGAAACATAATATAAAGGAAACCTTATGAGAAAGGAATGAAAATTTTCAAATTTAGATCTTTTCAAATAAATAATCAAAGAAAAATTGTATAAAAAATAAATAGGAAAAGTAGCACTAATAAAAAGGACTTTAGAAAAGAAGAAAATTACCTTTCAAAAAAGTCATCTAGGAAAATAATAAGTCAAACATAAAGAAATTCTTTGAAAACAAAAGAATCAAAGTATTCATTTCAAAAGATTTACCAAAATGAATTTCTTGTAAATTATAGTTTTCTAAACTTTTAATGTTTTACTCAAGAAACATGGTTAGACAACAAACACTTGAGTATGAATAAATATGAGCTAAGTAACTATAAAATGAGAATTTTTCAACTATATAGATAACTAAGTATTTATCAAACAAATTTTGATTGATTTAATGTTTGAGCCAACATTGTTTTTGGGTTGGAAAATTCGTAGTGAATCTGATCACCACTGTTTCGGGGCCTATATGATCTAGTTTGATAAAAATAGTTTCAGAAATGGATAGATCTTTTGGAGTAGGTAGAAATCGATACATTATATGTGCAATTCTGAGTTAAAATGACCAAGTTATGGCCATTTTAAATTGGAATTTTCTTTTATACGAACTTTGACGTTCTTATGACATTGTTTTGTCAAAATTCAAGAAAATCATCAAGAAATACTCATCTTGGGTATTTTCTTTGGCTAGGTGATTCCGAGGAAGGATACCTATACCCCAAAGACTATTTCGATTAAGTGGATTATGTGAGCGACTCATCCGCTAGAAAAATCGTCGACATGGTATCGCAAGTTTATTTCTTAAAAGTGTTTTACTTGATTGTGCTTGTAATCTAGTCGTAATAGAATTAAGAAAAGAAAAATGGATATGTATGTAAGATAATTTGTTGAAAAGATCTTAAGAATATTGAAGCCAGAATTGATTTAATGTTTGTGTTAGTATAACACTTGATTTGTGTGAAATTCTATGATCACCTTAACTTTGATAATAATGATGCTTGAAATCATAAATAAACTTTTTCATGCATACCACGAAGTGAGTCACATTGCATTGGGTTATTATAGTTGGGTGAGAAGGATGGTAGCTCAGGTCGAAAGCAATATTTGGCGGAGTGACCGAAAGCGATTGCTTAGCGACATGGAGAAAATGCTTGGCGAATAGTCCAGAAGCAAGGCTTAATTCAAGTAGACTTAATGTGCTTGGCGATATTGATCGAAAGCACAAATCTTTTTAACTAAAACTACTTGTTTTAAGGTTACGTATCACCAAACCCTGAATGGAGGGCGTAAATCCATTCAACATATAGTTTCCGGAAAACTATATGCCTTGTTTGCCCACGTGTATATTGCATCTCATTTGTTTGCTTAAATAACTTGTTTGAATTTTCATTTCAAGAAGTCATTTATGGAAATAGTTCTTACTAAGCCTATTAGCTTATACCCTTATAGATATCTTTTGTAGTTCACTTATTTGTGGTTAAGGCCACGTGGACCCTACAGTCAGGTATTTTTTCCTTTTGGTTAAGGAATTTCTAAACAAAGTTTAGTGTTGGTTAAGATGTAGAAATATTCCTATAATAGATTTGAGATTGGGGAATGCCCCTAAGTTTTGTAAGATCTTTATTATACACAAATAAATGTTATGAATCTTCTTTTCTTAACTTGTTATTATATCTTCTTAAGCTTCATAATTCCATGTATGGTCCTTTAAATTTATGAGAGCACGCCTTACACTTTATGTCAAAGCTTCTGGGAATGGTGAAGATTGTCATACTTAACTTTAATGTTGAGTGTGGCGGACTGTTACATTTAGGGTACTCCTTCGGGTGGGGCGTGACAAGATGGTTGTTTTGTGGAGGAGGAAAGAAGAGAGTGTTGGGAGGAAATTTTAGAGAGAGCAATTGTGGAGAAATTTTGGTAAAGTTTTGTTAAGTGAAACGACGAAGTGTAAAAGATGTGGAGGGAGAGGGGGTATTTATAGATAAATATGGAGGGAAATTTAGTTAATATATAAATAAAAAAAAAAGAAAATTGATGGCATGAAGGGGAAAAGTGATTAAAAATTAATTTTAGAAGAAAAGTATAAGAGAAGTTTAGTAATATTTGGTGTAGAATTTTTATGGGAAAAGAAAATTATAAGAAATAGGCATATAGATTATAAGAATAGATAGTAAAAAAAAAACTAGAGATAAGTTAATAGTAATTAATAATAGAAATAGAACTATGAATGAAATATTACATGTATAATATAGTTTTTGAAAAAATTACACAAAACCAAATTGTGAAAAAAAAGTACATAAATAGTGTCATTGTATCGCATTTTGAAGTACGATACAATTTTTTTAAAAATTATATTAGTCGAATGTAATTATTAAACGGGTATCACATGACCAAAATATGATACATGGTTATACTTATATCGCATGTTAGTTATGCGACATACCTATTTTTGCAAGTTTGCCTGAGTAATCGTTATATCGTATGTTAGAGATGCGATATTTGTGTAAATTCTTGTCTCATCTTCAATATGGGACATACCAATAGTAATTTTGTAATTTTTTTTTTAATTTGTATTTGTGTAATTTTTTTCCTCAAAAACATTAGATTTGTCTTTCACCTTGCTATGAATAGTAGACTATACAAATAAGATGCTAGTAGTAAAGAAAATATGCGTAAACGAACTATATCTAATATTTTTAGTTGCCGAAAAATTATAAAAATGAAAATTTTGAAATCCTTGTATAATTACTAGTCTAATGGTATTTTTGGAATATTTTTACTATTCAAAGCATCGGGGTGCACATTTTTCGAGAATTGATCCCATTTGGTTCTAAAACGAATGATTTTTCGACGAATTTGATCTTTTTAGGCTTCCTCATGTCGTTTCGAACTATGAATCCACCATTAGCTCATTTCTATTATCCTTAGGTTTTAAGCACGGGATTGCTAGAGTTGAAACCGCTAGTTTACCTTGATCATAGTTGTCTTTTGAAATTCCGATTTGACTAGGGTTAGGGTTTATTCCAACTTTATCCTAAAAATTGAGGGGTTTACAAGAATGCCTCTATTAACAATTCAAGGATTGCATTATTGATCAATGAATCTTCATGCAAATCATATCAAATTGAAGAGTTTTGTAATCCTGTTTCTAGCAATTCAAACAAGCCTTTATGATTATGCAAGATGTATTCAAATATGCAATTTCTCAATCAAGATATATGAAATCAAACATAGAATCAAAATTGCGGACATATTAATCTATGAAACAAGATAAAACTCATAATTAGACTTAAAAAGAAGATGAACTTTCATTAAAATATAATTAAGTACAAAATATATAGTAGTATCCTGGGTTCTTGTTGTTTAGATGATATATATCTACTCTACAAAAATAACAATAACACTAAGCATCTATTACAAATCATAACTATAATGGAAGGCCTACATCTTAGTAGAATAATCTTGAATGATCTTCTTGACTGAATTCTCTCTCCTGAATGCTTTGTTCTTGAAGACTCTAAGAACTAAGTTTTTAATGTAAGGAATTTATGATCTAATGAATTTTGTTATGTTTTTGACCCCTACTAACATATTTATACTTTTCAAATGTCTAATATATCCTTAAAAACTTAGATAAACTTAAGTTCCTAAGATATTTTTATATGTTTAATTGAGTCTTAAAAAAATACGCGGAATAATGGTCATTCCTATCTAATCTTACATCTTTCAGGTTAGTTATAACTGTCAAATCTTCATAATCAAGAAGAAACATGGCCTTAGCACATCCTGATACATCTAGTCATGCTTCTCACTAGATCTTCAATATTGCCCTCTCATACAACATCACGACAGGAACACGTAGGCCTTTAATGCCTCGTGTATCTCCCTCATCTTGTAACATACTTAACCTAGATTTGCACGGGTAGAGCACTGCTACTTATATCACGTTGTGCTTCATTTTGTTCATTCAATCTTCAATTGTATGTAAGAAACACAATGGGAACATAGGTTTGTTCTTCATTTCATTCATTTTTCCAAGTAATACGACATACATCCTAGTTAATGCAATTCATTGTGTTCCTCACTGGCTTCAATTATGAATCCATCTCTGACAAAAACACGACATGAGCATGAGTTTAATATAATGGACCAAGCTTCTCTTTGGTTTTTGGTTCTTCAAAGTTGATTTATATCCAAGTTAAGTACATATAATTGTGCTCTCCTTAATTCTTTGTCATTTTCATCACTTTGATTCCAAATTTGATATAACTTGATTAATTTTACTCCAAAGCTCTTTTATCATGATTTACATTACAAAAAAAAAAAAAAAACTAACCAAGTTAATACCAATTCTTAGTAATAATTTATAAAAATATACATAATTTACCTTATTGGTAGGTGTCGAATTCAATAAATATATAATCCTACCCTAAAGATTTGTATATAGCAGTGGGTAGGGTTGTATCCATAGAGATTGGTCAAATTTATTTCTATTGGAAGATCAGAATAAGAAAAGAAAGAAGAGGATTGGGATGGGGGGTTATGGGAGGGTTTATGAAATCAAAGAAAACTAATTAAACTATAAACAAGAAAACAAATTACAAAGATTAATTTAGTGTCAAAGAGTTCCTAATCAAATGTATTATCACAATCCAATTCATAGGATTGATCATTGATGCAAGGATTTATACAAGTTCTAACAACTTATCTATCCTTATTTTATCGATAATAAAAATATGCTTTTTGATTATTTCCCTTATTGATTAAACAACCCTAAACAAGCTTTTAGGGTTTCATCTATCAATAGCAAGAATAACAAGAGAGACTACTAATTTAGGTCAACAAATCAAAAGCATGATCTATTTAAACCAAATTATATATCCTCATAACACAATTAATCATCTATCTCATAATCAATTATGTTATTGTACCACAAACATTAGAACAATCAACAATTAAAGATTTGATATTCTAATTGGCGTAGTATATTACCTTGTTAACTGAACAAACGAGCTCTAATTTTCATAAATCAAACAAGATAACAATGACAAAACAAACAAAAGATATATAAATATCCAAATAAAAATCAGAACAAAACAAATCAATTATATCTCACAATCCTTGTAGAACTGAACACACAACAATCCCTGGCTAGAAGTTACAAACTTTAGCCACTCATAATCATAGAATCCTTTCTAGGGTTTGGAAAATAATCAAGTAATTCTCTCTTTTTCAGATGTCATAAAAAATGGAATTCGGATGAAGGAATGAATTCTATCAAAACAATGTTGGGTATTTGTAAAACAAAACTGGGAATTTGTTTTATCATGACGTACACTAACAAGTTCAAAATGTACATCATTGACGTACCTTGTCGACATTTAATGTTGAATAAAGAAACACTAGCAACGTTGAAGCAAAGCTGAAGTGGCCTTAATATTTTCGTACTGTGCATGGGCTACACTAGCTAAACATCAGCAGCGTTAAACTCTAGGAGCCGGCGTATAATGATTGACAAATTTCCCAAGACGAATTCACAACCAGCTTTCCAACTTATACTACCAGTGTAGCTGTACACCAGTGTCTATGCTAACGATGTAGAAATTAGAATTTGCTGGCATACAGTCTGTTTCCAAGGCTAATGTTTCCTATTTCTACACTAGCTGTGTAGTTTTGTTTTTAGATCAAGTTAAAGCTTAGGCTGGCAGTGTTCATTCATTTTTTGTTAGCTTTGATTTTTCCATAATTCCAAAGTTCCACAAATCTTCTCCAAACTTGTTTTATTTGCAATATAATTCCTTTAAGATATGAAATATGACATTAAGCTTAATTAAGTACCAATTCCTTATGATTTCTATAAAATCCATAAACAATTTAATCATGATTTGTTTAATGAAAAATAAGTATAATCTATCTTTAACACTTATTAAATATATACTAAAACACATACATCACCATAGGACACAAAATGGCTCTCTCAATGGAGGACTTCACATATTTTATTTCCATAGCCAAACATTGCTTTAAGAGGAGCTAAAACTTCTCACAAACAAAAACACAATAAGGTACTTGAGTTGTACTTTTACAATAAGCTCTGTAGCACACTAGGCACAACTCAAGATTTTAAAAATAAACACTCAATAAAACTTAGTATAATGCCTTAACAATAGATAGCAATTACAAGAACAAATGAGACTATACTTTTCTTTCACTCACAAATTAATGCAAATTACAACAAAAGCTTTGAGAGAGTTTATGTAAGAATTTACGATAAATAAGCTCTATTAACCCTCTTCAAACCTCCAAAGACTTGTATTTATATCCTAGTCCTCATTTCCTCACTTTTTCATGTGCAATAAATGCTTTAGTGGTTAGTTGAAAAACATAAAGAGTCTAGACTCATTATAACTAATCTGGACTCTTTAAAGCACTCTGTATATTTGGAACATTCCATGGTCAAGTGGTCCAAACTCTTTGTTAAGTGGTTAGACCACTGGCCATGCTTTCTTCTTTTAGACCATTATGTGGCCAAGTGGTTCAAACCTTTGAGCATGCTTTCTTCCTTTGGACCATTTTGTGACCAAGTGGTCTAGACTACTTAGACTTAATTCTTTAAACAATCTCCAAGTGGTTTGAACCTATTAGAAAAGGCCTACAAAAAATAAAACACACCATTGCATGGATATGGATCACTTCAACATTATTCGAACAACTATGTAGATATAATATATCACATTACATATTTGTTTTGCTAATTAACTATAACTTATTCCAATAAAATGGGTAATTTTGAATCAATTTTCTCATAAAAAATCACATTGAACTCAATAATTCAACACATAAAACCTATGAACCTACCCAAAATCAAAACCTAATTCCAATGTTTACTAAACCCATGAACCGTAATTTTTATTTCTTCATTTACTCATTTATAGATTCAAACCATGAAACTTAAGTTGTGACCCATCCCAAATCTATATTACAATCACCAATTCGTACCATAGAATCCATCTCAAATACAAACCGCAAAACCTAAAACTTTTCAACAACATTACCAAACCATACGAGGAACCTTGAAGTGTAACATCTCTAAGTAGTCTAGGTAAGTGGTCTAGGCATGCTAAGATGCAAAGTACGATCTTTATTAAAGTAGCTTTCATGATTATAGTGTAACATCTCTAAGTAGTATGGTGCCTTCATAATTTTTTTATATAAAAATGTGGTAGGTCTAAATGCTCTATTTCATTTGAGCTTGATTGATAAATATTTTATTAATTATCTTATATTGTGGCGCTTATTATCTTTATTTGTTGATCTTAGGACAAAAAGCATGATATGAAAAGAGATAGTAAAAAGATCAACAATGACGTGAACCTTAGGTATAGGAACCTAAAACCCAACAATCAAAGATGAGAAGAGAACCCAAGGATCATCTTGAAACAAGCAAAAGAAACTTGACCCCAACCAAACCCATCAATTGGAATCAAAGTTATTAGGTCTGTTAGTCCTACTTTTATAATCAAGAAGGGGGGTTGAATTGATTATAAACAAAAATTGAAATTTTAAATCTTTCAAATCAAAATCCCCTTTTAATTAAATAGTTGATAACAAGATTAGCAATTAAAATGAAATTCAAAATGCAGGAATTACAGAGAGAAGGGAAAGAGAATCGGGCAACGATGTATATGATTCTGCCTTATGTATCAGTCCACTCTTCCAACTCCACACCAGGGTTCCAGTTGTATTTACCAGTTGCATTTCACTATACCAAAACAAATTGAGAGTACAAAGAAGCCTCTTTAAGGCAAAGTCTCATGCTGAGTTTCTTTAGCTTCTATACTAAGCTAACCACTCAACTACAGTGATTTATCAAACTCTCAACAATCTCTCATGAAAGGAGTAGAAAGCAATGAAGAGAAAATAATGATTCCTCTATAATTAAGTTCAAAAGAGTATTATAGAGAGGATGAGATCTACAAATTTTTCTTTAAAAGCAACAAGGATAAAGCTTTGTTGTTCTTCTACTTTTTAAAAAATAAAAAATAAAAAGAGATCCCTTGTAATTATTTTAAGCCTTTTTCACTTGCAACTTGTTCTTCAATGAGATAGCAAGAAAGTGGGAATTCCTTTTTTATTTGAATTTGAAATTCAAATTTGATATCTTGGATAATCATTCGTGATCTTCTCTTGATATTATCTTGATCTTTGAAATATCTTACCCTTGATATTATCTTGATGTTTCCGAGACCTTTTTGTTGATATATGTTGTGATTTTAAATTAAAAATTTGGATAAACTTAATAACAAATCCTTCTAAATCTTGTGGTCTTCAATTGAATATTTGTTGGATAATGTTTGTTGTGATACCCTTCATTTATGAAGACTTATCTTCTTGTACCTACCTTATCTTCATCTTGAATAATATACACTTGTAACAACTTATCCTTATCTTCCTCAACTGCATCTAAAAGAGAAAATATTGAAAAGATCTAAAAAAATTGCTGGAAAAAATGTCTCACATACCAGCAGCAGTATTTACCAAAATATGCTTGACAAGTGGAGCTAGGTTTTGAAAGATGATAAAAATCAAATTTTGAAAAAGTTTATTTGAATATGAAAAATTTCATGTAACACTTAAAGGTTTTAAAATAGCTTTTGAGAATATACTGTGTATAAACATGAAGGTTCTGAAACAGCTTCTATCAAGTTTTGTTTCTCTCGTTGAAGGTTCTGAAATAATGTATGATACTTATACATCCTTCTCTCGAAACTTCTAAAAATACTTCTAACTTTCCAATCTCTATTTAATCATTACTTTTAAAGATTTTGAACCAGTTTCTATCATGTCATACTTATTGAAAATTCTCTTTAACAAATTCTGAAACACCTTCTGATGATTCTAAAACCATTTTACAACTTTTGATTTTATTTAACAACTTGTACTTCATGAAAACTCATTAGAAACTTTAATCCCCATTTATTATCATCAAACAATATTTAAAGAACTTAACAAGGTTGAAATGAAAGGAACTTGACTCTAACCAAACTCGTTG
Organism: Combretum micranthum; assembly: GCA_024138025.1. Lineage (NCBI taxonomy): Eukaryota > Viridiplantae > Streptophyta > Magnoliopsida > Myrtales > Combretaceae > Combretum > Combretum micranthum. The sequence goes on along the minus strand of JAMXBD010001794.1, from coordinate 163,328 downwards.
ATTGGAGCCAAAGTTATTAGGCTGATCGCCCTAAGCTTTTAGATTGAAGAAATCAGAGTTAGTTCTTTCTCAAGAAAAGAGAAAGTTCTCACAATGGAAGAAACTCTCAAGATATTCATTCATCTATATTTTGAAAAGTTATATACAATAGGTTTATATAGATTGATTTAATTAGACTCAAAACTAAGCAACAACAAATAAAGTAAAAAAATATAATAAATGACCTTAAATCTGAAAGGATGCTTCCTCCCAAAGGCCGGTGGCTTACAATTAAGGCTCGCAGTGTAAATCTTTAAGGCCAGTGGTGCATCTTCATGACTAGCAGCTTACATCCTAAATTTAATATACTTGAAGCTCTAATACTTTGAAAGGCTTTAATCTTCCATGTCCCAAATTGTTTTATCTCCACTTCTATGTAAAATCTTAATTAGTTTAGGAGATTTGTTAGAATCTTAATGGACAACTTCTTTCTATTGAATTTTCATGATTAATCCATGCAAGGCTTCCTTCATTTGCTTAGCTCGTGCTCTTGCCATTAGACCTCCAATTCCGTGTAATAGATCGTTAGACTTAGTTGTCTCCTCAAGGTTTGGTGCCATTTGATCTCCATCATTCCCTCTTTCCTTGAAAGGATTGGTCCTCGAATCTACTTTCTTAGAATCTTCTATATTGCATATATATAGTGGTCTATTTAGAATGGAAGCACTAAGAATGAAATCGATTTGATGTTTAATGCCTCTTAAAGGAGGCAGTCCTCTTGGTATCTCTTTGGAAATAAATCACCGAATTCCATCATGGCACTCTTGATCCCACTTTCTGTAACAATATCACTCACTCCTATACCTTTCTCTGATTCTTTCCTCTCATTACTCACCAGTGTATTTTGTCACTCTTTTTCACACTCTCACTCTTTTTTCAGTCTCATTCTTTTTACATTCTCATTTTTTTCTTTAGCACTCCTTTGTTTTTCTCTTACTTAGGATTCCCTTGCTATCCTTATCTGATCCTTACAAGGTTCCCATGGTTTAAGGTGTGTCAATCATAAGCCTTTTGTTTAGAACAAAAGAATAGTGATTATTGTATCCATCATGCTTTGCTCTCCTATCAAACTGCCATGGTAGCCCCAAAAGAATATGACTAGCTTGCATTGGTACCACATCACATAATACTTCATCATGGTAATTTCTAATGGAAAAAGCAATTAGAACCTAACTTATCCACCAACAAAGTACCGGTAATGTTTATACAACTCCCACTATCGATAATCAAGCTGCATATCTTGTTATTCACATGACATCTAGTATGAAAGATACGTTCACGCAGGACCTCCTCATCATCATCCCTAGACTGAATGTTAAGCGTTTACATCGTGACTAGTAGTTCCCCACCACTACTCATGATTTTATTAAGAGCAAAATAATTCACAAAAGAAAAGAAGGATTTAGGAAAAGAAAGATATGTAAGATAAAAGACAAAGGAACAAAAATCAAATAAAGAAAAAAAATAGGATAGGATTACTCGATTCAAGGAGCCAACCAAATGATGCAAACCTAGGTACAGGAACCTAAGACCCATTGATCAAAGATGGAAGAGAACCTAAGGATCGTCTTGAAATAAGCGAAAGGAACTTGACTCTAACCAAACCCATCGATTGGAACCACGGTTATCAGGTTGATACAAAAGGAACTTGACCCCAATCGAAACCATTGATTGGAACCAAAGTTATCAGGCTAATCTTCCCAAGATTTTAGATTGAAGAAATCAGAGTCAGTTTTTTCTCGAGAACTAAAAGAAAGTTATCATAATGGACGAAACTCTCAAGAAAATATATTTATTCATCATATTTTGAAAAATTACATACAATAGCTTTTATATAGGCTGATTTAATTAGCCTCAAAACTAAGCAACAACAAATAAGGAAAACATATAAAGTAAAAAAATATAATAGATAACCCTAAATCTAAGAGGATGCTTCCTTCCAAAGGCCGATGGCTTACAATCAAGGTGGGCGGTGTAAAGCTTCCAAAGCCAACAATGTATCTTCATGGCCGACGACTTGCATCCCAAATTGAAATACACTACTTGAAGCTCCCACACTTTGAAAGGATTTAATCTTCCATGTCCTAGACTATTTTATCTCCACTTCTATGTAAAATATTAATTAGTTTAAGAGATGTGTTATAATCTTGTTGGACAACTTCTTTCTCTTAAATTTCCATGATTAATCTATACAAGGCTTCTTTCATTCATTTGACTTGTGCTCTTGTCATTGGAACTCCAATTCGTTGTAATGGATCATTAGACTTGGTTTCTTCTTAAGGTTTAATGCCATCTAACCTCCATTAAACAAATAGTTAAAAAAGAGGAAACATGACTAAGGATATGAAGAAATTTTGAAGAAGTTTTAGGGCAAAGAACGTATCTTTGAACATGATCGAGTTAGGAGAAAGAGTAGCTACAATTGAGAACACATTGTATAACTTGGTTGTGGTTAAACTTTAGCATAAAACGAGAGCAGCTTCATAATTAAAAACAAGTTAAGAAGTGTAGGAGCATTTTCTTCATGATTTTTGCACAATTAAGAACGTAGCTAGTAATGCAATCGTAGATTACTCGAGGTTCAAATGTCAAATGCATTTTATGCAACTTTTATAATTTTTTGCTATAGCAACATCCTTTATATTATAAGTACTCACATTTCCTAAAACCCTATACAAACAAAAAGAGAGAATAGACTGAATTTGTTAGATTGTACAAGAGAGAATTTAGAGAGTATCTTAATGGGTTTTAAGCAGGATTTGTGGTTCTCACAGATACAATTGGACTTCATTGCTTCCATGTTATCAAAGGATTAAGGTTTTATTGCTCTATCTCATTATGTTCTTCAATTACTTCTCTAAATTATTCCTTTGCATTATCACATACATGGAGGAATAATTGATTTAACTTAGATCTTGTGGATCCTGAGGTTTAATTTATGTAACTCCATTGTGCTTAACAAATTAGTGTTGAATTCTTGGATTCAATAACTTGAGCTTAATACATCTTGACTTTGTATGAATGATATGAATTCATGTCTAATTTCGTTAAAATAGATCAAGAGGTCATTTTAATGAATAGATCTAGGTTATTAAAGAGGATTGCTCATAACATCTAGAGATAGAGTGGTGAATCCTTCTCCATTGTGATTATTTAATCCTTCAATTTTGATTCTTAATGCAGTTCTATGTTGCTAATGATTAGGAAGAGATTCTAATTTTTAATCTTAGAATCAAACATTAATGATTCAAGAGAGGCTTTAACATACTTTTGAGGATTTACAATTCAAGAAATCAACACATAACTTAATGAGGTTTCCTTAAGTTACATAAATAGACTTAAGGTGAAACGTGACCTAAGTGCTTTGTGGATTGGATTATCTTAGTTTTCTTATGCTTGTTGTGAACTCCCTTATTTTAGATTAGCTTAAACTTAGTTTATAGTTTTGTTTAACAACTTTTTTTTTAATAGGCTAGATAATAAGAAAATAATACATAGAAATTTAGAGAAAAGAATTGTCTGTTTGATTGTGGTTAGCTAGAAATTTAGAGAAAAGAATTGTGTGTTTGTCATGCCACAAAGGGTACCCTATACGCGACAGTCTACCACACTCGATATTTAAACTCAAGTATGACAACCTTAGTCATTCTGTGAGTATAGACACTGGGCATAAGGCTTATGTTCACCATGTAGGGGACCTTACTTTGAATCAAATAGCTTAAGAAGACATACATAGCTATAAGAATATAAATCATAATAGTTATAACCAAGATTAATCTATTACAAAGATCTAAGGGAGCGTACTCCCATTAAAATATTAAGAGTCCTTAAGTCCGCAAAAGTCTCTTACAACAACATATATATATATATATATATATATATAAGATTAAGGAGATTTAACTAGAAGTCTATGCGTGACATCTAGGTCTCGACTTCTTCAAAAAGCTTCTTAAATTCCAAAAGCTGTGCCTGAGGGAAGTGGCCTCTCGGGGATAGCCATAAATAAATGTACTACAACAAGAAACTATAAGGGTATAAGCTTACGAGCTTAGTGAGTTTTACTTCCAAATTATATACTTCATCAAATAATAGGGCAAGCAAGTTATATTAACAATCATATGAAATGAACAAGCGCATAAGTATACAATACGTAAGACTTTCTGGGAGTCCTATGTTGAATGGATTTACGCTCTCCATTCGGGGTTAGGTGTTTCAGGCCCATACGATCATAGCTTTCAATTTTTCTCATTTATATAGTGGTTGATTCAGGTACCCACCCACTCATTAATTTTGTAGTTGATTCAAGTGCCTACTCCACTTCCTTTTTAATTCAAGCGACCCCGTGCCAATATTCAAGTTTTCAGGTCCACTTGTTGCCTAGCTATTATGCCTTTTTCCCACAAAGGTATAATAACAAATGTAATGTGACTCAATAGATGATATGCATGGGCAATTTAGTTTATATAGTCATGGCATATCATTTAAGTGAATTATACGCGATCATAGAGATTCAGACACTTCAATTCTATACTAAATCATACACATATTTATAGCAATTTCCATTTCGTTATTCTTAACATCAATTCAACCAAATAGAATTCACATGCGCATTCCCATTTTATCTTGTCCTATTTCTAATGCCACTATCATTACAAGCACAATCATACGCATGTAATTTAAAGATAGTGAACTTACTTTGCCATAGCGTGAAAATCCACTTAATTGTAATAATCTTTGGGAAGGTCTAGTCCATCTTTCAAGTCTCCTAATCAAAAGAAATAACTCCAATGAGTATTTTCTATGAAGTTTGAATGAAACTTATAAATTCTATTTTAACAAGTTCGTCAAAGTTCATCTAAGAGGAAATTCCATCTTAAAACGGTCATAACTTGGTCATTTTAACTCGGAATTTCGCATATTATATACCGATTTCTACCTATTCGATGAGAGATATCTATTTATAAAGTTATTTCCATTAAACAAGGTCGTTTGACTCATGAACAGTAGGTATAAAATGCTATACGAGATTCCTAACCCACAAATCAAGTTCTAATTTCAATCTAAGCATCATTGGCAAGCATTGATAGATACTTAGCTATCATTATAACTTGAAAGACTCTTTATATACTTATATAACTCAATATCATGATTCATGGGTTCTTATCAATCTATTTCCTCATGCACTTAGACAATGCTTTATGGGATTTGAAAGATACTATCTTCTTAAACTTTGTTTCTACCATGTATATTATATATATGTGCAATATCTACAAGTTACTATCATGAATGCCATGAGATGATTTATCCATATGTATATCCTTAATGATATTTGTTAACAAGAATTCATTTAGAAAGTTTTTGCTTTGCAAAACCTTTGAAAGTATTTAACTTAAGAAAACTAGTTTTATTCCTTGAAAAATCAAACTTGTTTTCATCAAAATACAGCCTTAATAACCTATATGCCTAACACCTTCATTATTTTAATATTATTCTTCATTTTGGAGTTGGAAAATAGATGTTTAAATGGGAGGTTTACCTAGTTACGAATTTTACACAATTTTAAGGAATGAAAATATTGTTTGATCTCTATTTTGAAACCTTTCCTCGTTTTAGGATTATACTTTGATAAAATCCACTTATCCTTGTCAAAATTAAGTCTTTATTATATGTATTCCCTAAGGCTTCTATTTTTTTTTTTTATTAAAATCCTCATTTCGATAATTGGAAATTGGGGTTTAAGTGGGGGTCATTTCCAAATCTGAATTTTGAAATTTATGTTTGAGATTGTTTCTTGTGTAAAACTCATTTAATCTTTCTAAAATTAATTCCTAATCAAACCTACTTCTTAAGGTTTCCATTTCTTTAATAAAACTTTTGTTTTCGGGTTGAAAAATAGGTGTTGACATACCAAGTTTTCTCATTACGAATTTTTTAAGTTTGTTGTTGGGGTTGAAATATAATGCTAACATAACCTTTATAAACCTTTCTTTGTTTTGAAAATATCCCTTAGTAGATCTAAACTTTACTTATCAAAAACCATTCTTTTATGATACTTATTTCATAAGCCCTTCATTTTTAATACAAAATACTCATTTTGAAGTTGAAAAATAGCTTTTCTAAATAGGGTTCTTTTTAGATTCGAATTTCCAAAAATCATTTTTGTTGAAACTAAAATAGATCTTAGACTTCCTAACATTTTCCTACTATTATTATGCTACTACAAGTCCTTTATGTACATAAAACAAAAATCTAAGGCATTTATGTACTCAAAACAATTAGATCTAGTTTATTGTGCAAATCATAAATGCAAATGCAACATCAACATTATGTAGATGTGATTAATGAATGCTTACATGCACAAAATATCAATAATGGTAACATAAAACAATAATATAGCAAGATAATAGTAGACAACTTAAATAACAAGATCAACAACATTGTGATGGCAAGAATCTCATGCTGAAGTGTTGAACATAAAGCTTATGGGGATTTTTTGTGGAATCACACATGTATGATCTAGTCATTACATGTTTTATTGCGATAAGGTGTAGATCTATTACCTATTTGATGTGTGGAGCTAGAAAAAGTTGAAGAAAAATATTGTGAGAGTGTGTGTGTGTCATGGCATAAGGAGAGAGGAAGAGAGGGTTGGGAGAAAAAAATTTACAAGAGTTTTGTTTAGATAAAAGTGAGAAAGTGAAATGAAGTTAGCATAAAGGGGTATTTATAGAAGAATGGATTAGGGTTTGTGTAGAATAAAAGAAGGAAAAATAAAATAAATTGAGAGAGAGAGCATTGGGAGAGGGGCGCTGGTTTTGGCAAGAGAGAGAGAGAGAGAGAGAGATGTGATATTTTTGTGTAATAAAATTCAAAATTCAAAAGTAACTTAAGTAATAAAAGTATTGGAAAAGTAAATGTAAGGAAAATAAAGTAATATTGTAAGAATATGTTGTAAGGACATAAGAATAGGGTACGGGTGGTTGTACTTGTGAATAGTATGATTAGAAATCAAAAAGTAGATTAGACAATTAAATTACCGGTAGTAATGAAAATACGATAAAAATGCTATAATTGTAACTTTTATAACCTGAAAAATTATATAACTGATATATTTGGAAATCTTATGAAATTACAAATCTAATGGTACTAATAACATATTTTTGGTATCTTGAGCCCCGGGACACGCTTTTCAAAATATGTATTTGATCAGGTTTAAAATAGGCCAAAATGTGACCAATCTGATATTTTAAGCATCCTAATATTATTATGAACCAATCTACACTCTCCATTCATTGTAAACCCCTAAATTTTAAGGTAATTTTGAGTTCAAACCCTGAACCGGAAGTCAACCGGAAATCCTAAGTCGACAAATCCCTAGGAAACCCTAGCAGTTTAGATCTGACAACCCCATGTTCTTAAACCAAGAAGTTGAAATATGAGCAGAGAGTATAGATTGGTTCGTAATAATATTAAGATGCTTAAAAATATCATATTAGTAAATTTTCGACCTATTTTGAACTCGATCAGATACAGACTTTGAAAAGCATGTCCCGGGGCTCAAAATACAAAAAAATATGTTATTAGTATCGTTAGACTTGTAACTTCATAAAATTTCCAAATATATCAGTTATATAATTTTTTGGATTATTAAAGTTACAGTTATAACCTTTTTATCGTATTTTTATTACCATCGGTATTTTAATTATCTAATCTATTTTTTTTATTTCTAATCACACTATTCACAAGTACAACCACCCATACCCTATTCTTACAATTTACATCATTTTCCTTACGTTTACTTTTCCAATACATTTTATTACATAAATTACTTTTAAATTTTGAATTTTCTACACAAAACAAATATCAAACAGCTCTCTCTCTCTCCTTTATGGAACCGGTGCCCCTCCCTCCTTTATCCCTCTCAATTTGTTTTATTTATTCTTTCTTTTATTGCACAAACCCTAATCCATTCCACTATAAATACTTCTTTATACCTTTCACTTTTCGTTTTCTCTCTTTTCTCTCTAAACCAAGCCTTTGCAAATTTTTTTTTCTCTCCCTCTCTTCCTCTCATTGCCGTGAGCCTCACCCACATACACATACACATACACTCACACATTTTTCTACTTCCAGTTTTATTGTCCAAACCATTAATAGGTAATAGATCTATACCTTACCACATTAAAAACATGTAATGGCAAGATCATTCATGTATGATTCCACTCAAAAATCCCCATGAGCTTTAAGCTAGAGATGTGGAAATACTTGAACATGGATCCTTGCCATCACAATGTTGTAGATCTTGCTATTTATGTTGTTTTGCTATTATTATGCTTTGTTTTTTAGTTATGTTGTTATTATTAATGTTTTGTGCATGTATCCATCAGTTAACCATATCTACATAATGATCATAGTGCGTTTGCATTTATGACTAGTATAGTAAACTAGATCTAGCTGTTTTGAGTTCATAAATGCCTTAGGTTTTTGTTTTATGTACATAAAGGACTTGTAGTAGCATGATAATAATGAAGAAATGTTAGAAAGCTTAAAATCTATTTTAGTTTCAACAAAAATAATTCTTGGAAATTCGGATCTAAAAAAAAAACCTATTTAGAAAAGCTATTTTTCAACTTCAAAATGAGTATTTTACATTAAAAATGAAAGGATTAGGAAATAGGTATCACAAATGAGTGATCTTGATGAGTAAAGCTTAGATCTACTAAGGGATTTTTCAAAAAAAGAAAAGTTTACAAAAGTCATGTTAACATTATGTTTCAATCCCAACAATAAACTTAAAATGCATAATAAATAAAGCTTAATATATGAGCACCTATTTTTCAACCCCAAAATAAGATTTTTATTTAAGAAATGGAAGCCTTAAAGAGTAGACTTGGTTAGGAATTAATTTTAGAAAGATTAAATGAGTTTTACAAAAGAAACAATCACAAATATAAATTTCAAAATTCGGATTTAGAAATTACCTCTATTTGAACACCTATTTCCAAATGCAAAAATGAGGATTTTGATGGAAAAATAGGTGTCCTAGGTAATACATGTAATAAAGACCTAATTTTAATAAGGATAAATGAAACTTATCAAAGTATAATCCTAAAACAAGGAAATGTTTCAAAATATAGATTAAACAATGTTTTCATTCCTTAAGATTTTGTAAAATCCGTAACTAGATAAACCCCATTTAAACATCTATTTTCCAACTCTAAAATAAAGAATTTTATTAAAATAATGAGGTGTTAAGAATATAGGTCATTAATGTTGAGTTTTGATAAAAGCAAGTGTGATTTTGCAAGAGATAAAACTAGTTTTCTTAAGTCTAGAAATTTCAAAAGTTTTGCAAAGCAAAAGTTTTCTAAAAGATTCTTGATATCAAATATCATTGAGGATATATATATATATATATATAGATAGATAGCTCATCTCATGACATTCATGATAATAGCTTGTAGGTATTGCATGTACACATAATGCACTTGATAGAAACAAAGCTAAGACAAATAGTGTCTTACACATCCATGGAGCATTGTCTAAGTACATGAGGAAATAGATTGACTAACACCTATGAATCATGCATGATATTGAGTTAGTTATGTATATAAAAGAGTCTTTCAAGATATAATAATAGCTAAGTATCTATCAAAGCTTTGGAATGATGCTTGGATTGAAATTAGAAATTGACTTGTGGGTTAGGAATCTCGTATAGCATTCTGTGCCTTACTGTTCATGGACCTAACGATCTTGTTTGATGAAAATAACTTTAAAAATAGATAGCTCTCATTGAATAGATAGAAATCGGTATATAATATGCAAAATTTCGAGTTAAAATGATCAAGTTATGATCATTTTAAGTTGGAATTTTCTTTTAGACGAACTTTGACGAACTTGTTAGAATGGATTTTATAAGTTCATTCAAACTTCATAGAAATACTCATTGGAGTTATTTCTTTTGATTAGGAGATTTGGGATACGAACTAGACCGTCCCGATGACTATTATGATTAAGTAGATTTTCGCGCCATGGCAAAGTGGGTTCACTATCTTTAAATTATATGCTCATGATTGTGCTTGTAATGATAGTAGCATTAGAATTAGGACAAGATAAAATTTGGAATGTGCATATGAATTCTATTTGGTTGAATTGATGATAAGAATATCACGATGGGAAATGCTATGAATACTTGTATGATGTAGTATAGAATTGAAGTATCTACCATATCTATGATCGCCTATAATTCGCTTAAATAATATGCCATGATCTTATAATTAAATTGACCATGCATACCATATGTTGATTCATTTTGAATTTGTTAGTATACCTTTTGGGAAGAAGGCATAATAGCTAGGCAACGAGTGGGTCTGTAAACTCAAATGTTGGCATGAATGGCCTAAATTACAATGGAAATGGTGTAGGCACTTGTATCAACTACAAAATTAGTGAGTGGGTGGGTACTTGAGTCAACCACTATTAAATGAGAAAAAAATTGAAATCTATGGCCGTATGGGCTCGAAACACCTAACCCGAATGGAGGGTGTAAATCTATTCAACATTGGACTCCTGGAAAGTCTTATGTATTGTATGATCACGTGCTTATACATTTCGTATGATTATTAATATAACTTGCTTGCCACATTGCTTGTTGAAGTATTTAATTTTGGAAGTGAAACTTACTAAGCTCGTAAGCTTATACCCCCATAGTTTCCTGTTGCAGTATGATTATATATGGCTATCTCTAAGAGGCTACTTTCCGCAGGTATATCTTTTGGAATTTAAGGAGTTTTTTGAAGAAGTCGGGACCTAGATGTTTGGTATAGACTTCTAGTTGAATCTCGTTAATCTTATATATATATATTATATATGTTGTTGTAAGAGACTTTTGCAAACCTAAAGACTCTTAATATTTTGATGGGGGTATGCCCCTTGGATTTTTGTAATAGATTAATATTGGTTATAACTATTATGATTTAAATTCTTATCGCTATGTATGTCTTCTTAAGCTATTTCGATTCAAATTAAGGTCCCCTGCATGGTGAATGTAAGCCTTACACCTGGTTTCTAAACTCACAGAAAGACTAGGGTTGTCATACTTGAGTTTAAATATCGAGTGTAGCGGATTGTCATGTATAGGTACCCTTTGGGATGTGACACTCATACTTCGACTTCTTGTTTTAAGAACACGGGATTGTCGATCTAAACTGCTAGGATTTCTTAGGGATTTATTGACTTAGAGTTTCCGGCTGACTTTCGGCTTAGGGTTTAAGCTTAAAATTACCCTAAAAATTAAGGGTTTACAGTGTTTATGTGTTTTCATTTGCTCTACAATAAACCAAACACTATAATGTATGGGATTTATGTGAAAATTAGGGTTATTAAAGAATAAGGTTTCCTTTTTCTTTTATGTAATTATTTAGCTTATTGATTATGTTTGATAAATATTTTTTTTAATGATTTTTTTACAATTTAATGATTTTTATAAGTCATTTTGGCTATGGACCTTCTATGCCTCATCCAACTATCACATAATAAGGGCTAACCTATTTGACTTTGAATTGACTAGCTTGACTATTAAAACAATGTAGGCAAAATTCACTAGGTTACGATGAGTTGCCCCATTTGAGAAGCTCAATAGACCTTTATTAAATGAGCAACAACTATCTTGAATACATCTATATTTTAGGTAAAAGTATTACCTAGTTGGTGTTATTAAATTAGGAAATGAACTTTTATAAGATTTCCTGATTTACCAAGATACACTTGTTTAAAGCTCCTTTATGCACTTTCTTAAAAAGCTAGAAGTAGTTTCTTAACTTGAATTAATTTCTTTTCCTGATCAAGGAAAGGGCCTTTCACTATAAGTATCTTGAACTAAGTCTAGGTGAGATAAATTCTCTTTCTCTTTCTCTACTCTCTAGCTATATTACTTCCTTTTCTTTGTCCACTTACTAACATGACCATCAGAAAGGCCATGCCAAGCAACCCTTGTGGCAAATAATTGTTTTCTTTATGTAGGCCTAAAAAATAGAGTAATAAAGGCTTCAAAGCCAAGGAGTACAGATCTTAGTTTTAGTGGATTGACATTCTATACAAATGAAGATCTGCTTGGATTAATTGGCATTGTTTGTGCAAAGTAACTTTGTTCCCTAGACTAGACAACAACAGATAGGAGATTGGAAAAACTAGGAGTTTAGGTGTCACACAAGGAGCCATTTTTGCTAAGGGATAGACTCGTAAAGTGCTAATCAGAACCTAACCTTAGTGAATGAAGATACAACTAAAGCCCCTCCTTCACTAGGTAGTGATTCACTCAATAGAGCAAGTATCAACAAGAAGCTACCTAATACTAAGAAGTACTGCTGAGTGTGGAGTAACTAATAGCTCAAAAATCAACTCTCAACAGCCTAACCAATGAATGACCCTTTACCAATCGTAGCAGATAATGAAGGCAAGTTCTTCTCTACCTCCATCGAATTACTTGAAAGCATCAGTGATGGGAATCAGGAAGCCCAAAGTCATTGGAAAGGAAACAGAAGGAAGAAAGAATAATGTGGAAATAGTAAACCTATATGTTGGCAACATAGGCCATCAACATTCAACTATACGTCGTCGGTGTTGCCACTTAGTCACTACGTTTCAAACCGGTGTTCAACATGATCAGAATTGAAATTTTTAAAGCCCATGTCAAGGTTGCCACTTATGTAGTAAAGGCCACCAGCTTTGGACATATAGGTTGCCAGCTTATAGCTGGACTTTCTTTAATGAAGTTTTTTTTTTTTTCCTTTTGAGTTTCCTTGTTTTGGTTTATAAAACCATTTGGATGTAACATCAATCTAGATCATTTTATCATATTGTTTCTAAGTTTTGAGAACACACTATGTGTGTAACCCTTTGTGTGATTATGATTATTAGATTTGATTATCTTTAATTATCGATTTCTTATCAATTCTTGAGTAGTATAAAATTGTGGTGATCCTATTATTAGGATCTTGTGATTCTTTTAACATCGCAATTCATTACAACCTAATTTAATTTATTATTCATGGAAATTATCGAACAATAATTTTATCTATATCATTCCTTAATTTTGTTGTCCTTTCAAACTTTTGAAACCCTAAAAATTCATATTAAGGTTCAATCCCCTCAAGCTTGCGTTAGATTTGGTATTAAAGCAAAGGTTTTGCAGAGGTTTTTATTTGACGCAATTTATTTTAGGTTTGTGGGTTGATTTTTTTTTTTAATGAATTGTGTTGTTGCCATTGATTAGCTAAAAAGATGTCGTCTAATGGTAGAATAGCATGAATGGCAGTATTGTTAAGTATAGAAGAAATAATAACAACAACAACTATAGTGGTGAAGGGATGTAATAACTAGGCAGGAATTTACACAATTGTAAACCGAGTTTAATCGGATGCAAGAAGATCTGAGAAGAATTCTAGAGAGAGATTGAAAGTTGGAGATAGAAGGAGTCATAGTGGATCTAGTTATAGGAGACATTCCAGTAGATAGGAATAATGAAAGGATTAGGAGGCAAGGAAATAGAGATGATAGCATAAAGGAATTAAGAATATTAAGCTGAAAAATTACACCTTTCACTGTTAGCAATAAATCAGAGGAATTTCTAGATTGGGTTCCATAGGTGGAGAAGGTATTTGACTGCTATGAGTAGGATGAGCACATGAAGTGAAGATGGCGTCGTTGGCATTTTCTGATTATGTTAGTTTGTAGTGGGATAAGTTAGAGGTTAAGGGACGAAGGACTGATGAAGAAAAAGTGTGTTCATGGGCTTCGGTGAAAACATTGATGACATGTAGATTTGTGCCAGATTATTATAAACAAGAGATACTAATGGAGTTACAGTCCCTAAGGTAGAGAAAGCGGAGTGTAGAAGAATATGTGAAAGAGTTTGAAACTTTGATGGCAAGATGTGACATTATAGAATTTTCATATGAATCGATAACTCAGTTCATTAACAGGTTAAAGATGGATATCGCCAATATAGTAGAGTTTCAGCACTATCAGACTTTCGAGGATGTAATTAAGTTGGCTAGCAGAGTTGAGAGGCATTAGAAAAACAGTCTTAGAAACCACTTCATTATAGTAAATCATATGAGAAGGAGAAGAAAGAGGATGGTAAAGAGAAGAATAAGAGAAAAGTGGTAGATGACAAAGCGCCTTATCAGACACAATAGCAAAGAGCCGAAATATTAAATGTTTCAAGTGTTTAGGACGTGGCCACGTTGCTTCTTAGTGTCCTAATGAGAAAGTAATGATCATGAAGGAGAATCAAATTGAGAGTGAGGAAGAAGAAAAGAAGAGTAGTGAGGAAAAAGAGCAAGAAAAAGAACACATTGACAAGTCGAATGTTCCTTTGAGTTTCCAAGATGCAATACTTGAGCAAGAGGATGTGATTCTAGGTTAGTGGACTAATCTATTTTATGTTCAGAGTTCTGTGCAGGAAAAATCTTGTTTAGCTAGAATTGATAATGGCAGTTGCACCAATGATATTTCTGCTGGATTGATTTCTAAATTGGGGTTGCATATGGAGTAGCATCCAAGTCCTTATGCTCTTCATTAGCTTAGCCATCGAGGAGTTGTTCATGTGCATAACATGTTCGTGTACCTTTTGTTATTAGTAACTGTATTGACGAATTCTTATGTGATTAGTACCTGTGGATGCTACGCACTTGATCCTTAGAAGACCATAGTAGTATCATCTCAGAGCCACCTTTGATGTGTATAAGAATGAATATACTATTCGACAATGGGACAAAACATACAAGTTACGACCTATGAGTCCTGTAGAGATACAGTAAGAAAAGATGATGCAAATTAAGAAGATTAAAGGATTGAGGTGTTTGTTTGCATGGACCAGTAGGATGACAACTTCGAATCTAACTCTAAAAGTTTAGAGATTGAAGGATCAATATTTGAGGAAAAATCTTCTTAAACTAGGGGTAATGATAGGAATCAGCAAGCCTGAAGTCGTTGGAAAGGAAAACAGAAGGAAGAAAGAACAAATGTAGAAATAGCAGATTTGTATGCCAGCAACATAGGCTACTGGCCTTCAATTATACACCACAGACATTGCCACTCAGGTTGCCGCTTTCAACCAGCATTTAACATGACCAGAATTGAAACTTTTAAAGCCGATGTCAAGGCCGTTAGCTTTAGACATGTAGGCCGCTAGCTTATAGTCAACCTTTCTTTGATGGAAGTTTTTTTTTTCGGTTTTTAAGTTTCCTTTGTTTTGGTTTATAAAACAATTTGGATGTAAACATTAGTTTAGATCAGTTTATCATATTGTTTTTGAGTTTTAAGAACACTCCATGCGTGTAACTCTTTGTGGGAATTATGATTATTGAGATTTGATTCTCTTTAATTGCTCAATTCTCATCAATTCTTGAGTAGTATCGAATTGTGGTGAACCATGTTATTAGAATCTTGTGATTCTTTTAACATCATAGTTAATTTATAGATCGTGGATTTTATCGTTCTAAAATTTAATTACAACCTAGTTTAATTTTATTGTTCGTGAAACCTATTGAATAATAATTTTTATCCATATCATTCCTTATTTTCGTTGTCCTTTCATATATTTGAAACACTAAAAATTCAGATCAAGGTTCAATCCCCCCAAACTTTTGTCAGTCATTTAATTATTGTACCTTTGCGTTAGCTACTCAATAGGTGAATGTTGCGTAATTGCCTCCAATACCCATAAAGTCAAATGGGTGATCCAAATAGAATGCTTGACCTAATCCCCTCATCGAGAAGGAGAAACCCTTTTGAGAGATAACTAATGCAAAATTCAAAGCATACATCAATGATAATATCATAAGTGTCAAGGGCAACAAAGGAGGGGGGGAGGGGAGGAGGATGTATTACCATGGCTATGGATCCCATTTGTTCTTTCTCCAAGGTGATCTAGGAAGAGCCATTCCCTATAAACCTCCATCTTTCCTCCTTTGATAACTACTATAGTAGCATCAATCCACATGATTATATCCTACACTTCAAAATGCAAATTATATTACAAGGTTTTAAAGACGCCATTATGTGCAAAGTCTTCTTAAGAACTTTTTGTAAAACCATGAGCACTTAGTTTAACCAACTCATCCTCAATGACAGAAGCAATTATAAGGCTTCACTAAATTGTTCAAAACCCACTTTGTGATGAGCATGAAGACTAACCTGAATGACATGGGAACATCTTTCTGCCATTACCCAAGATTAGGCCAATTCAAATCAAGAAAATTCAGGAAAGTATTGTGATCACCATGTAGATTAGAACCATGGTATCGATGAACGCCACTAATTGAGATGTCCTCTTTAGGATGAGTGATAATCGAAATTTACTCTATTCAATTCAAGAGGATTTGTGCTTATTTTTCCTTGTTATTTATTAAAATCCTTATGAATTTTGTATTTGTTTACTAAAATTGTTGTTTGTAGTTCAAATATGCTTAAGAGAGGAATTTATAAAGATTTAGTGAAGAAAAGAAACTAAAACAACAAATTGAGCTATGATGAGACCAACTATGGCCATGATTAGTTTCCTGCGATCTCGGTTGACCCTAAATCGTGCCTGTAAATGACTGAGAAGGAGTTGTTGAGTGAAGATAATAGATTCAACCACAATGTGAACTGTGCCCACAATTGACCCTGTAGATTAACCCCTAAGACCTACCAAAGATCTAATTTGTTTAACTTATTTCAAATTTGTCACATTAGCTTGACATTTATTGAACTTGTGTGTTCAAATGTGTTTTGATGAGAAAATTAGTTGCACAATTAATCACCTAACTATGTTAAGTTACACTTAATTAGCTAAAAAAAGTATGTTAGATAAAATGTTGAAAATACACAAATGTTTGTGTTTTGTGTTGTGTTGTGTTCTATTTTTCTGTAAGAATGACATAATAGAATGCTAGAGAGCTGATACAAAATGGATTGGCCAGCTAGTACAAGTGCATCACTAATGGAGCATTTTGGGCATTTTTAAAGGGGCACCATGTTGCCCTACTACCTTGTTAGTGTGAAGGAAATATGCACAAAAGTTGTGCACCAGAAAGCCCCTGCCCAAAACTAGCCGTTAAGGCTTTTTTCATCCAATTATTGAAGATCTTTTTGAGGGGCAATGGTTAGGATTTTGGAGTTGTTATAAATAGGAGTTGTTAGAGAGTTAAGAAAGATTGATTAAGCTTATTAATAGTGAATAAAACCTTGTAAACTCTCTCAAAGTGATTTTTGCGTAATTTGTATTGTGAGAAAGAGAATTGAGTTGTACTAATGTTCTTTTAACTTGTTACCTCTTGTAAAGAAACTTAGTTGCCCATGAGTGTGAATTAGTAAAGTCTTGAGTTAAGTCTAGTGTGTTTGAGTGCTTCTTGTAAAGACTCAACTCAAGCAATCGTGTTGTTGTCTGTGGTGAAGTCCTCTTTTGAGACATTGTGTCTGTAGCTTTGATAGAGCATTTGTTGTTGTGAATAAAGTGTGAAATCCTCTATGGACTGTGGAGACTAGGTAGTGGACTTAACTTCACGTTAAACCTAGTGTGATCTTCTCCATACTCTCTCTCTCTCTCTATATATATATATATATATGTATTGCAATTTAATTGTTATTGTTGTTTATTTATTAAATTGCAATAATTAGGCATTGAACTTGAAAAAGAAGCAAAAGTAGACATAATCCACTTTTGCTAGGTATTACTTAGTTTCTTTAGCACTCACTATATTTAGGTTTTATTTTATGAATTACATTGATTCTAATAGATTCTAACACATTTTGATACTTTACACTCACATTTTTAGATCTTTTTGTATTATAACTTACTCGAGAGAGAATTCTAGTGAGACAGCTCCTTCTCTACTAGGGTTTGAAGATTTAAGATCAATGCAAGAGCTTATTTGAGTTCAATTGCAAGGATCTTTGCACTCCATAGGTGTTTTCTATCATAATTCTTTATTATTTCTCTACATTCATGCTTAATTTGATAAATCTTATGGAGGAATAATTGAATCTTGCTTAGATTTTGTCGATCCAAACTTGATTCATGTGATTGCACTTGTGCTTTTATTGAAATATTGTTAAATTCTTGAATTTAATGGCTTAATCTACATTTCTTGGATTTGCTTGTGCGCACTGTATGAGTTCATGTCTATTTTCAATTGAATAGATCGAGATATCATTCTTTTGAATAAATCTAAGCTATTAATTTGGATTGCTCATATAAAATCTAGAGATAAAGAGATGAAATCCTTTTGTCAATTGATTGATTTTCATGAAATATGATTGTTAATCCAAAGGTTCTTGATCTTGATGCAAATTTAAGCTACTAATAACTAGGAAGAGATTTCGGTGTTTAACTTAGGTTTAAAAGTTAATCATCTTAGGAGAGACTTTAGCATACATTAGTGAATTCAATAGTTCAAGAAGTTTAACAATGATCTTTTTGAAATTTTTTATGAAATCACATGATAAAGATTTGGTACAGGAAGATCTAAGCTATTCCTTGTAATTTGATCTTATTCTTTTGTGAATTGATCTAAAATTTGTATGGAGTTATGATCGAAGCAAGTTAGAACTTTTGGCTTTTAAAATTTTTTAAAGCTTTACTACTTACTCGAGCTCTAACATGATGAGATCCAATGAGGATATCTTAAAGAACATGTCATCGACTTAAATGACATCACACGGTAACTGGCTTGATGAAGAAGCAAAGACATGGGGTACCTGGACATGCCTAATGTTATCTATGCCAAGGACAAGATTCCCAATAGTATTATGGACATGATAGTAAGAGGACTATATAGGGTACTTGTCTTTAGATGCCCTACCTTAATTAGGAACTTGAAAGGCAAGCAAGTACTCAGCAAACATGATAAAAAGCAAAAGATGAACACTTTTATTGTTCTCCAACAAGGATCTTAAGGGAATCCAAGTTCACCATTAGGACACCTTCATCATCTTAGTTTGAATTATTGGTTGCAACGTGAAAAAATAAATGATTGACACCAGAAGTAGTGTCGACATCATATTTAATAAGACATACTAAAAGACAGCTCCAATACTTAAGAAGAATCTTGCGCGTTACAATCCTAACTTATATGGTTTCAATAATCAACATACTAAGGTAAGGGACTTTCTTACCATTCCCATAGGGCTAGAAAACAAGACCTGCATAGCTGCTCATGACATCGGACAATTGTCCTATAATATAGGGTGCCTATTTGGCTTTTGATTAACTAGCCTAAACTATTGAAAGAACACAAGAAGACTTTAGCAAATTAATATGAATTGTCCCATTTAAAAACTCAGCGGACCTTCATTAAATGGGAAATTAACTATCTTAACTTCCTATATATTTTAGGTGAGAAGATTATACCAAGCCAAGTGTCATTAAATTAAGAAACAAATTTCTAGAGGATTTCCTAATTTTACCATAGTGCACTTGCTTAAAGCTTTGGTGTGCACTTTCTTAAGAACTAGGAAGTAGTTTCCAAATTTGAATTAATCTCCTTTTGTAATCAAGGAAAGGCCTTGCAATTATCAATACCATGAACTAAATCCATGCAAGACAAATTCACTCTCTCTGCTCTTTAGCAATCTTACTATTTAAGTTATCTTCGTCTACTCACTAGCATAAGCATCGGAGTAGCTATGTCAAGCAATCCTCAATAATTACTAATTATTTTTTATCTTATAGGCCCATAAACAACGTAATATAGGCTTGCCAAACCCAAAAAGTATGGATCGCAATTCCAATGGATCATTGTTCTAAATCCGCAAATATCTACTTAGAACAATGATCATTGAAGAAAATGTGTGGTGATTCATTTAAGAGTAAATATAGTTTTAATAAAAGCCTTATCCGTACATTTAGCTAATGTGTTGTCCTACATTGTTTGATGACTCTATGTCTTGCGTCACTCTACAATTGGATGAATATACGAAGCAGGAGGATGGATGTTAGAAATGGTTGAGGAAATAATACTAAAACAAGAAGTTTTAATTACATATCTAATTTAACAAGATAAAAAGTTGAAGTAGTGAATAATTCACCTAGATTGTAGGTGCTTAACATTATCCCTCCACAAAGGAATGGCACTCTTTAGGTTTAAAGACATGACCTTGACTTAAAGATATGACTTTTGACTTTTCCTATTTCCAATTATTTTGCTTATACAGTTAAAGACGCGTCTCTTCTCTCATCTTATTTTTTTGTTTAAATAAAATAAAGAAAGAGTGGCCTTCTTCTCATCTCTCTCTTTCTTCCATTATTCATAAAAAATGGCGGATCAGTCAACGATTTGTGGGCATAACAATCTAAAAATTCGCCACAATGAGAAATTGTCCACTTTAGTTGATATATCTCGCAATTTTATCCTTCTGGAAGTGTTGTTTGTTGCTTGACCTTGGAGTATTTTCTTTTTGATGCCTCATAGAATGATGAACTTTATTAATTACCTAGCTTATAATATAAATTAAATAAATAAAACTTAATTTATTAACAGAATAAATCGTCGTATCCAGATTGAATCAAAACTTCAATTTATATCAAGGTACATTCCGTCGCTTCTTTTGGTACAGTTCAAGCTTAATTTAAGAGGACCTCGTAAAGTGTTTTAATTTGAAATGGATTCTAACTCCCGAAAGCATGGCAGTATCTCCTAGCTAGAGCAGGTAAAGCTTATTCAACGATAGGGTTTCGTGCAGGACACTAACTTTTCACCTAATGAACGGATTTGGTTCTGAATCCTTGACGTGTTTGGTTTAACAATGTGCTTTCAGATTTCCAAATCAAGCTTATTCCTCGATTATCCCTTACGGAAGCCACCAAACCATCAGCAACGGTATTCATACGACACAAACGACGAAATTCAGGATAGAATCGGACTACGTGCATGGCCTAATGATTGGACTTAATTGTGGTAATAAAAGGTGGCCCATTTTTGTAATTATCGGGAAGAAAGGGCTCATAGCTGTGAGAATCCTATCCAGCCATTGTAATATACGAAGAGAGAAAACAGAGATGATGAAAGTAGAAAGTAATCTTCGTTAAAAGAAAACAGAGTTTGTTACAACAATATATACAAACCAAAATCCATCCAATAATAACCAATATATAACATCTGTCACTAAATAAAATAAAAATCACGTGTAACACACGTGACCTCTATATACTCATATTCCCCCCTCAAGTTGGAACATCTTGGAGTGACAACTTGCGACATAAGAATTGCATTTGATGATCGGGCAAGCACTTGGTGAGAAGATCAGCAACTTGATTAGAGGAAGAAACATGTTGAACTTGAAGAAAACCAGAACGAATGTGATCACGAACAAAATGAATATCAATATCAATATGTTTTGTTCGGCCATGTAAGCAAGGATTGGAAGCAATAGAAATAGTGGAACGATTATCACAACCACGAACAATAGGCAGCTGTAAAGGAACCATCAAATCACGCAGCAAATAAGAAAGCCAAAGAATTTCTTTAGTTGCAAAAGCTAAACTTCTATACTCAGCTTCAATACTTGAAGTAGAAATAGTGGATTGTTTCTTGGTTTTCCAAGAAACCAAAGAATCACCAAGAAAAATACAATAACCAGAAATACAATCCACAACATTAGTAGCCCAGTCAGCATCAGAAAAACCTCTTAAAGACAATGGACTATCAGCTGAATAGAATAATCCTCGAGCAGCTGTACCCTTCAAGAACCGAAGAAGATGAAATAAAGCTTGTAAATGTGGAACTCTGGGATTGGCAACAAACTACTTAAGCAATGCACACTAAAGCTTAAATCTGGTCGTGTTATAGTGACATACAATAGACGTCCAATCAATTGTCGATAAAAAGAAGGATTATCCAGCAACTCCCTGTAACATTATCGGGTTTAAAACCACTAGGAAGAGGCGTTTTAACCGGTTAGCAGCTATCATGCCAGCACTTGAGAGAATATCAACAATAAATTTGTGCTGATTAAGAAAAGACCCTCAGTTGTGCGACAAATTTCTAAACCAAGAAAAAAACGAGCAAGGCCTAGATCCTTGATAGTAAACTCAGTATCCAAAGAATGCTTCAAAGCAACAATACCAGAATTATTAGTACCAGTGATAACCATATCATCAACATACAACAAAATTGATAGAACCAGAGGCAGTATGCTGTACAAACAGAGAATGATCATGAGATGATTGAATAAATCCTTGCGAAGAAGAAAATTTGACAACTCAAGATTCCATTGGCGTGAAGCTTGCTTCAAACCATATAAGGATCGTTTCAACCGACAAACCAGATCGCTTGCGCTTTATCATATCCTTGAGGAGGAATCATAAAAATTTTCATCCAAATGACCATGTAGGAATGCATTATTAATGTCTATTTGATGAAGTGGCCAATTACAAGATGTAGCAAGAGCAAAAACTAGCCGAACAGTACTAAGTTTGGCTACTGGTGAAAAAGTTTCATTGTAATCTTCACCTTCTTTTGAGTAAAACCCTTGGCTACTAACCTAGCCTTATATCTTTCAACACTTCCATCAGGTCTATATTTAACTTTATAGACCCATTTGCACCCTATAGCTTTCTTTCCTTTTGGAAGAGCTGTAAGTTCCCATGTATTATTCAACTCTAATGCATCTAATTCCCTATGCATGGCATCAACCCATTCTGGTTGTTTTGATGCTTCTAAATAATGAGTAGGCTCTTTAATAGCTAAAACATTAGCTAAAGATGCAACATAATCTGTGGGATATTTATCAAAAGTGTGGGCATCAAACAAAGGATAAAGAACAGAAAAAGAAGAGTGTGTATTTGGTAATGAAGAATCAGAAGCGGTATGATGTGAAGAATGAATAAAATCTTGAAGCCAATGTGGTGTTTTTCGTGTTCTAGTAGATCGCCTTAGAGCGGAATTATCATGAGAATGTACAATTTCTTGCGTACTGTCAGAAGAATGAACAAGATCAGGACCAGTAGGATGAACAGGAAACAACTCTTCATCACAACTATAGGAAGGAACAATAGAAGGAATTAAAGACATTTGTTCAACCTGAAAGTTCTGAGAATTATGAAATGGAAATTCATTCTCAAAGAAAACAACATCACGACTATACATCAATTGTTTCCGAGAAATATCATAGACTTTGTATCCTTTACATCCTTGCTCATATCCAAGAAATACACACTTAACACCTTTGGATTCAAATTTATCAATATGTGGAGTAAATTTTCGGACATAACATAAACATCCAAAAGCTCTCAAATGATCATACAAAGGAACCTTACCAAATAATTTTTCATATGGTGTTTCCATTCTAGAACAGAGGACGGTAAAATATTGATAAGGTATGTAGCTGTTAACAAACACTCACCTCAAAATTCTTTAGGTAAATTGGCATGGATGTAAGGCTCTTGACATTTCTAATAAATGTCTATGTTTCCTTTCTACCCTCCCATTTTGTTGTGGTGTGTAAGGTGTTGTACGTTGATGTATGATTCCAAAAGATTTAAACAAGGATGTACAAGAATGAGAGACAAACTCACCACCATTATCAGTTCTAATGAACTTAGGATAGACATGAAAAATGATTGAACAAATATCTAAAGTAATGTTCAAGAGTAGAAGACACTTGAGATTTATGATGCAACAGAAAAGTCCAAGTTGATCTACTATAATCATCAACAACAGTGAGGAAATATCTAGCACCAGATAAAGAAGTAACGTGATATAGACCAAACATCAGCATGTAGCAAGTGAAAAGGACTAGGAGACATAGTCACACTTCTAGGAAAAGGAACACGATGAAACTTTGCTTCTTGACAAGTATTACAAACAAAGTTTTCATTTGACAAATGATTACAATCTTTCAAATGCTGAATTTTGGAAATAGAAGCATGACCTAATCGAGCATGTAAAAGACTTACTCGATTTTTATTACTCATAGTAGCATTACATGAAGCAAAACTGTCCTTAGACAGAAGAGTATAGAGACCATGAAAAATAGGAGCTTTACAAGAATTTGTTTAGAATTCCGGTCCTGAAAAGTACAAGCAAGTGAAGTAAACTCAGCTGTAATTCCCTGCTCAAAAGCCAATCTATAGACAGAAAGAAGGTATGTGAAAAGAAGGTGTAGAAGACATTATGCAACCAAAAAAATCATTAACATGAACAGATCCAACTCTGTCAACAAATAACTCTTCAGGCATTTTTAACAGGTATTGTTTATTAAGTGTTTGAACATCATGCAAAATATGTAAATGAGGTGTCATATGGTCGGTTGCACCAGAATCTATGATCCAAAGAGCCATCATTATTTGAAACATTTAAAAACAACTAGAAGAAGAAGACTTACCAGCATACTGCATATTCATAACAGCTGCTGCCATATGCTCGGAATCCCTTTTATCCTTTAGCAATTTGATTACTTCAGTACATAGCTTGCATCGCATGTTTGTCAATTCCAGCAACTGAAACATTACTATCGTAAGAATCAGAGGAGTTTCCTGTACAATTTCACACTTGGAAGAAGATACAACAGCATTAGCTTGTTTTCCCTTAACTTCGTTTCCCCTTGAACCAATCGGGATATCCAATTAGTTGAAAACAATTCTCCATGACATGACCTTCCCCTTGACAATATTTACATATAACCTTCTTTCCCTTCCTTTTATCAACATTAAAACCTGTTACTTCCTAGCTTAGAAACATTAAAGGCTGCCATATCTCCACTAGAACTTGAATTTCCAGTTATTTCCCTTTACTTTTCTACTTGTTAACAAGATAGAAAGCCCTATTAACACTTGGAAGAGGTTCCATGGTTAATATCTGATTCCGTACTCCCTCATACGCTTCATTCAATCCCATGAGAAATTGCATCAATTTACTCTTGGATTCGAAATCTTGAACTCTTTCTTTCATTCAAGTGCATTGATCCAAATGATCACAAGTACAAGTCGGATACATGTAATGCACTTAATTCATCCCAGCATTTCTTTAACTTGTTATAATAGACTCCAACTAACTGATTTCTTGTCGTAAATTGTTAATCTCATGCTCTAATTGAAAAATTAAAGGTCCATTAGCAACTCCATAATGTTCTACTATTTCATTCCATAATTCTTGAGCCGATTTCACATAAAGAAAATTTTGTGCAAGATCTTTGGTCATAGAGTTCAAAAGCCAACAAGTCACCATATAATCGCATCTTTTCCATTTAACCTGATTAGGTGAATATTCTTCTGGCTTAGGAACTGATCCATCTATAAAACCTATTTTCAACTTCGCTCCTAAAGCCATTTTAATGGCTCGACTCCATGGAAGAAAATTACTTCCATCAAAGATTAGGTTTCCTATATTCATTCCAGACTATCAGATCCAGAAATATACAAAGGATCAAACATCATTTGATCATTAACATTCATCTTGAAAATCAAAACCCTAATTCTGAACAAAGTTCTAAAACGAAGAAAAATTCGAACGAAGAAACAAAATTCGAACAAAGAAACAAGAGAAATAATCAACATCAAAACCTGGAAATGCGCTCTGATACCATGTGAGAATCCTATCCAGCCATTGTAATATACGAAGAGAGAAAACAGAGATGATGAAAGTAGAAAGTAATCTTCGTTAAAAGAAAACAGAGTTAGTTACAACAATATACAAACCAAAATCCATCCAATAATAACCACCAATAATAAAACAACATCTGTCATTAAATAAAATAAAATCACGTGTAACACACGTGACCTCTATATACTCATAATAGCCTCGTGCTAATCACAGATGAAAAGCCATGTAATCTTACAAATGCGTTACATTATTTTGGCTATTTATCTGCCCATTTTATTACTTAAAAAGTAGATGCACCGTCCATATCTTTATCATGGGTGTAAAAGAAAGTTTAGTATTTTATTCCAATTTTTAAATAAAAGGAGATCCATGAGCCTGTTTGGATTTTTTTTAAATTTTATTTTATCAGAATCTATTCTATATTTGATATGTATTTATTTAAAGTATAACATTTGCAAAACTATTATCTCTGCATTATCTATCTATTTCTATTTCATAAAGATGATTGAAAAAAATCTAATTAGGTTGTGAGAACGTGAAAATTCACATATTTTTCTAAGCGACTAGTTTGAAAAGATATTTTATACATTGAAAATGGTATTTTAATTGATATATTTATCAAAATGAATAAAATAAATGATAAAGAAGTCAAACTTTATAAATATTTTTTGGGTAATAAATTTGACAAAAAGAGATATATATGTCTTCATATATATAAATATATGTATTTATTCCCATCAAGAAAGCATCGATCACGAAATGTATTCCTCCTATATTTGGAAATATAAGAAGAAAGTGCAACGTGGTGGTTTTTCTGTGTAACAGTGTTAGCGTAAATCGGATTAGAGTTTGCATGTTAATAAATGTATCAAACTAATTTAATTTTTTAATGAACCCACGTCAGTGATGCCGTAACACGGGGCAATGTGATGGGTACATAATGATTGTAAGTGATAGAAACAACACTAGACAAATTAACTTTTCAACTACTAGCCACTACTATTACATCGAAAGTGTTATTGTCCAATTGTTTTAGCTCATCTTCCTCTTCCAGAGGAGGTTGGTTGTTATTGATAACCAAGTTTGGCAATCCTTAGCTTTTAATTGCATGTAGTCCCAGTACACTGTGTTGCAGCACAAAAACATGGCTCATCTTTAAGCTAAGACCATCATGGAAAACCACATGGCTAAAAGTTATGGGCTCCTTGCGAATTAAGCTATTATGATAATAAAGTATGTCTTCAAAATTTTTTAATTTTTGTTATCTTTTTTTCTTTAGCTTCCTAATTTAGCGCTTTCCTTCATTATTTTTTTAAGGAAAAAGAAAAGCCTTTAATTAAAAAAAGGTAAAAATGAGGTGTTTACTAGATATCAATACGAGCTAGTAAGCAGTGATGCAACCCATTCCGTTACCAGTAGACATGACTCATTGGCCCAGCCCAACCGTAATGGTCGTCACCCAGCCAAGACCTAGGAAAAAGAAAAAAGAAAGTTAAAATATATAAGAAAAAAAACAAGTTTAGACTAATTTTCATATGAATAGTAAAACTTAATTATCTATTCATAATATTTAATTGTATTATTATTATGAACAATACAAGTAATAAAAGCATATAAATATAAATTTGATTGATTTATATGGACTTCAAACTAGAGTTGTATCTTAATATGAGATTTTCTTTTACCTATGCGAGACTTGGTTGTATCTTGAGTTTTGTATTTCTGCATTGCTAAGTTCTACCATTAAAAATGGACTTGTTTATGTATAAACAAATATACAGCTTGAATAATTTCTTCAACTAATGGGCTAGAGACTCTTGTTTTTAGGCCAATTTTATTAAAGTCAAAATATTGTTTAGTTATTTGAAAATTATTTTTTAATTTATATTTATTCTATTTTTCCTATTTTAAATATTATATTAGAAAATAAAATTACTTTTACAATTTTTTTTTTCAAAAAAATTACTTTGTTGTTCAATGGAAACAATGGGTGGCTTGGCTCGTAATGATGTCTAGTGTTTACAATAATCATCTTTAAACATGATTACGTAATTTAAAGTGAATTATAAGTTGTGGTTGATATTGATGTGAGAATATGCGCAATATAATGCCCTAAGGACAAGTTTTTGGAAGATGCTTCCATTAATTGGTTATAAATTATGGTATTAATTTCATGCTCAATTTCAGTAAGTCTTATCCTCAACTATGATATGATATAATTACACCGTCTCTTAGGCACCAATTGCTTAGGCTTCAATAAGTAGGGCACTGCATTGATTAAGACGGGATATGTGAATCTCCTTCAATTAATTTAACTCTAATTCCTTGTTATTTGATATATGCGCATATAGTCAATTAGAGTTTCAGAGTAATTAAATAAATACCACCACTCAAACTTTTAATTTCTTTTCCTTTTACCAACCACATCATTTTGTTACTTAATTAGTCATTGTCTAAAGTTACTTTAGTAATTTGGGAATCAATCTACCTCATAATACAGCCAATGAATTCTAATTTGCCGAATTAACTTTATATATCTACATATATATATATACATATATATGATCATTAAAGTTTAATTGAAAAATTACTTAACAATTAAGTTTTGAAAAGTAGAATCACTTAAATTCCTTTAAAAATTTTATAATTTACTTCTTGACTAGACCGTTCATTTTGCTCATTCTTGCTGTACATATGACAAATGAGATTAATCAAAATTCAAGGAATATGGACATAGGTAAAATATATGTATATGTAAATCATAAGTATATATATTTTTAAAAATGATTATATGTATATGTAAATTATATATAATATATTTATAAATATTGAAACGGTAACTGTTAACCATCGTTTTTTGTGGTTATAAACCGAAACCGAAACCGAAAACCAAAAAAAAAAAAAAACCATAATCCTAAACCGAAACTAATAAACTAGTTAATCATATTTTTCGGATTGGTTTTACGGTTTCAGTTCGGTTTTTCGATTTCATTAGTTTTGTTGCACAAAGGTACTATTTTTGTACTAAAATTTAATTTGGTACTTGAAAAATGATTAATTTAATACTTAATCAAACTTTTTACAGTTATTTTTACTATTTCTTTATCATTTTACTTTGTTTTCTAGTATAGAATAAGCATCTGGTTATTAAATTTTTACTACTATTTCTAACGTAGTCTAGCATTAATATAATACATCATTCATATGAGATCAAAATAAAGCAAACGGATTTGAAGGTCCATGGGTACGATTTCCTTTCATGTATTAGTTATTAGTAAATAACTTCCACTGTCCTATAGAAGTTGCTAAGCTTTCAAATTTTGAATTATGTAAGTGATTTAAAATCGAATCTCCATTTCCCAAAAAAAAAAAAAAAAAGCATGTAATTTCAATTTTTAGATGTTACTGCTTTAAAATGGCTTCCAGTTTACCATTGAGCATTAGAAGGCATAAACTAATAATTTTAACAATCCACTTTCAAAAATCCATACGCATCATTTTTTTTTTTTTTTTTTTTTTTTTTTTTTTTGCGCATTCAAATACTTGATTGTCAAATTATGGTAGTCCACTCTTGAGCAGTACGATAAGAAAGAATAATAATTAAAATTATAACCAATAGGTTGGCCCTTGTAGAGTCAAGAGCCCACTGTGCCATGGCTAGCTGGACCATTGTGCCACTGCCAGCCTAATTCATACCGGGCTGGCAGAAATTACAGTCGTACCAGTGCTTGCTCTAGCCTACATAGCTTTATATAGCTCTAGGGTACCAATTAAAAAAAAAATGAACCGAACCCAAAAACTACATAAAAGGTATTGTTAATTGATTTGTTGATTTCGTTTTATGATTATGGTTTTTTTTTTTTTGGTTTTCAGTTTTGGTTCCGGTTTATAATTATAAAAGGTTAATTGTTAATTGTTTTAATATTTATAAATATATAATTTATATATTAATATAATTATTTTTAAAAAATATATATACATATTTTATATATATATATATATTAATGTTTCATGGATTTTAATTTAAGTACTATATTTTGTCATATGTTTGATGATAGTCAATGTTGTAATTTATTTGGTTTGATTTTATTGATGATGATACATCCAAAGGCTTGTTTTTCTCTTTTTCCTTAATTTAATTTTTTTAATATTTATAATATATATAATAATTTAAAAAATTCTATGATAATGATTAGAAAATAAGGTTTATTGAAATTATCAATTTAATTTATTAAAACTATTATATTAAATAGTTAAAAACTAAAAATAAAAAAATTAATTAAAGAATGATTAATTATTTATAATGTACTGTTAAAATATTAAATAACTTATCATTATAATTAGACTTAAAAAGTAGAATTATAAACCAGTGAACCAAACGTGAACATCCCTATAATATAACCTTCCAGCATTAACTACGAGTTACAACGATTCTCTTGCTAGATTTTGAAAAGTAAGAACATTGACAGCAACGTGTGAAAGGGGGCACGTCAAGGATCCAAGTACAGGTAAGTTGCATTTTTAATTGTGGTCTTCAAAATCTTGAACCCTTTCTTTCATTCTACAAGTGCATTGATCCAAATGATCACAAGTACAAGTCGGATACGCATGTAATGCACTTAATTCATCCCAGCATTTCTTTAACTTGTTATAATAGACTCCAACTAACTGATTTTCTTGTCGTAAATTGTTAATCTCATGCTCTAATTGAAAAATTAAAGGTCCATTAGCAACTCCATAATGTTCTACTATTTCATTCCATAATTCTTGAGCCGATTTCACATAAAGAAAATTTTGTGCAAGATCTTTGGTCATAGAGTTCAAAAGCCAACAAGTCACCATATAATCGCATCTTTTCCATTTAACCTGATTAGGTGAATTTTCTTCTGGCTTAGGAACAGATCCATCTATAAAACCTATTTTCAACTTCGCTCCTAAAGCCATTTTAATGGCTCGACTCCATGGAAGAAAATTGCTTCCATCAAAGATTAGGTTTCCTATACTCATTCCTGGACTATCAGATCCAGAAATATACAAAGGATCAAACATCATTTGATCATTAACATTCATCTTGAAAATCAAAACCCTAATTTCTGAACAAAGTTCCAGAACGAAGAAAAATTCGAACGAAGAAACAAAATTCGAACAAAGAAATAGAGAAGACTAATCAGAACATCAAAACCTGGAAATGCGCTCTGATACCATGTGAGAATCCTATCCAGCCATTGTAATATACGAAGAGAGAAAACAGAGATGATGAAAGTAGAAAGTAATCTTCGTTAAAAGAAAACAGAGTTAGTTACAACAATATATACAAACCAAAATCCATCCAATAATAACCACCAATAATAAAACAACATCTGTCATTAAATAAAATAAAATCACGTGTAACACACGTGACCTCTATATACTCGTAATAGCCTCGTGCTAATCACAGATGAAAAGCCATGTAATCTTACAAATGCGTTACATTATTTTGGCTATTTATCTGCCCATTTTATTACTTAAAAAGTAGATGCACCGTCCATATCTTTATCATGGGTGTAAAAGAAAGTTTAGTATTTTATTCCAACTTTTAAATAAAAGGAGATCCATGAGCCTGTTTGGGATTTTTTTTAAATTTGTATTTTATCAGAATCTATTCTATATTTGATATGTATTTATTTAAAGTATAACATTTGCAAAACTATTATCTCTGCATTATCTTATCTATTTCTATTTCATAAAGATGATTGAAAAAAATCTAATTAGGTTGTGAGAACGTGAAAATTCACATATTTTTTAAGCGACTAGTTTGAAAAGAAATATTTTATACATTGAAAATGGTATTTTAATTGATATATTTATCAAAATGAATAAAATAAATGATAAAGAAGTCAAACTTTATAAATATTTTTTGGGTAATAAATTTGACAAAAAGAGATATATATGTCTTCATATATATATAAATATATGTATTTATTCCCATCAAGAAAGCATCGATCACGAAATGTATTCCTCCTATATTTGGAAATATAAGAAGAAAGTGCAACGTGGTGGTTTTTCTGTGTAACAGTGTTAGCGTAAATCGGATTAGAGTTTGCATGTTAATAAATGTATCAAACTAATTTAATTTTTTAATGAACCCACGTCAGTGATGCCGTAACACGGGGCAATGTGATGGGTACATAATGATTGTAAGTGATAGAAACAACACTAGACAAATTAACTTTTCTACTACTAGCCACTACTATTACATCGAAAGTGTTATTGTCCAATTGTTTTAGCTCATCTTCCTCTTCCAGAGGAGGTTGGTTGTTATTGATAACCAAGTTTGGCAATCCTTAGCTTTTAATTGCATGTAGTCCCAGTAACACTGTGTTGCAGCACAAAAACATGGCTCATCTTTAAGCTAAGACCATCATGGAAAACCACATGGCTAAAAGTTATGGGCTCCTTGCGAATTAAGCTATTATGATAATAAAGTATGTCTTCAAAATTTTTTAATTTTTGTTATTTCTTTTTTCTTTTAGCTTCCTAATTTAGCGCTTTCCTTCATTATTTTTTTAAGGAAAAAGAAAAGCCTTTAATTAAAAAAAGGTAAAAATGAGGTGTTTACTAGATATCAATACGAGCTAGGTAAGCAGTGATGCAACCCATTCCGTTACCAGTAGACATGACTCATTGGCCCAGCCCAACCGTAATGGTCGTCACCCAGCCAAGACCTAGGAAAAAGAAAAAAGAAAGTTAAAATATATATAAGAAAAAAAACAAGTTTAGACTAATTTTCATATGAATAGTAAAACTTAATTATCTATTCATAATATTTAATTGTATTATTATTATGAACAATACAAGTAATAAAAGCATATAAATATAAATTTGATTGATTTATATGGACTTCAAACTAGAGTTGTATCTTAATAATATGAGATTTTCTTTTACCTATGCGAGACTTGGTTGTATCTTGAGTTTTGTATTTCTGCATTGCTAAGTTCTACCATTAAAAATGGACTTGTTTATGTATAAACAAATATACAGCTTGAATAATTTCTTCAACTAATGGGCTAGAGACTCTTGTTTTTAGGCCAATTTTATTAAAGTCAAAATATTGTTATAGTTATTTTGAAAATTATTTTTTAATTTATATTTATTCTATTTTTCCTATTTTAAATATTATATTAGAAAATAAAATTACTTTTACAATTTTTTTTTTCAAAAAAAATTACTTTGTTGTTCAATGGAAACAATGGGTGGCTTGGCTCGTAATGATGTCTAGTGTTTACAATAATCATCTTTAAACATGATTACGTAATTTAAAGTGAATTATAAGTTGTGGTTGATATTGATGTGAGAATATGCGCAATATAATGCCCTAAGGACAAGTTTTTGGAAGATGCTTCCATTAATTGGTTATAAATTATGGTATTAATTTCATGCTCAATTTCAGTAAGTCTTATCCTCAACTATGATATGATATAATTACACCGTCTCTTAGGCACCAATTGCTTAGGCTTCAATAAGTAGGGCACTGCATTGATTAAGACGGGATATGAATCTCCTTCAATTAATTTAACTCTAATTCCTTGTTATTTGATATATGCGCATATAGTCAATTAGAGTTTCAGAGTAATTAAATAAATACCACCACTCAAACTTTTAATTTCTTTTCCTTTTACCAACCACATCATTTTGTTACTTAATTAGTCATTGTCTAAAGTTACTTTAGTAATTTGGGAATCAATCTACCTCATAATACAGCCAATGAATTCTAATTTGCCGAATTAACTTTATATATCTACATATATATATACATATATATGATCATTAAAGTTTAATTGAAAAATTACTTAACAATTAAGTTTTGAAAAGTAGAATCACTTAAATTCCTTTAAAAATTTTATAATTTACTTCTTGACTAGACCGTTCATTTTGCTCATTCTTGCTGTACATATGACAAATGAGATTAATCAAAATTCAAGGAATATGGACATAGGTAAAATATATGTATATGTAAATCATAAGTATATATATTTTTTTAAAAATGATTATATGTATATGTAAATTATATATATAATATATTTATAAATATTGAAACGGTTAACTGTTAACCATCGTTTTTTGTGGTTATAAACCGAAACCGAAACCGAAAACCAAAAAAAAAAAAACCATAATCCTAAACCGAAACTAATAAACTAGTTAATCATATTTTTTCGGATTGGTTTTACGGTTTCAGTTCGGTTTTTCATTTCATTAGTTTTGTTGCACAAAGGTACTATTTTTGTACTAAAATTTAATTTGGTACTTGAAAAATGATTAATTTAATACTTAGTCAAACTTTTTACAGTTATTTTTACTATTTCTTTATTATCGTTTACTTTGTTTTCTAGTATAGAATAAGCATCTGGTTATTAAATTTTTACT
Source organism: Combretum micranthum (assembly GCA_024138025.1). Taxonomy (NCBI): domain Eukaryota; kingdom Viridiplantae; phylum Streptophyta; class Magnoliopsida; order Myrtales; family Combretaceae; genus Combretum; species Combretum micranthum. The sequence continues at coordinate 129,300 of JAMXBD010001794.1, read as the reverse complement.
ACTATTTAACGTAGTCTAGCATTAATATAATACATCATTCATATGAGATCAAAATAAAGCAAACGGATTGAAGGTCCATGGGTACGATTTCCTTCATGTATTAGTTATTAGTAAATAACTTCCACTGTCCTATAGAAGTTGCTAAGCTTTCAAATTTTGAATTATGTAAGTGATTTAAAATCGAATCTCCATTTCCCAAAAAAAAAAAAAAAAAGCATGTAATTTCAATTTTTAGATGTTACTGCTTTAAAATGGCTTCCAGTTTACCATTGAGCATTAGAAGGCATAAACTAATAATTTTAACAATCCACTTTCAAAAATCCATACGCATCATTTTTTTTTTTTTTTTTTTTTTTGCGCATTCAAATACTTGATTGTCAAATTATGGTAGTCCACTCTTGAGCAGTACGATAAGAAAGAATAATAATTAAAATTCATAACCAATAGGTTGGCCCTTGTAGAGTCAAGAGCCCACTGTGCCATGGCTAGCTGGACCATTGTGCCACTGCCAGCCTAATTCATACCGGGCTGGCAGAAATTACAGTCGTACCAGTGCTTGCTCTAGCCTACATAGCTTTATATAGCTCTAGGGTACCAATTAAAAAAAAAAATAACCGAAACCCAAAAACTGCATAAAAGTATTGTTAATTGATTTGTTGATTTCGTTTATGATTATGGTTTTTATTTTTTTTGGTTTTCAGTTTTGGTTCCGGTTTATAATTATAAAAGGTTAATTGTTAATTGTTTTAATATTTATAAATATATAATTTATATATTAATATAATTATTTTTAAAAAAATATATACATATAATTTATATATATATATAATGTTTCATGGATTTTAATTTAAGTACTATATTTTGCATATGTTTGATGATAGTCATGTGTAATTTATTTTGTTTGATTTTATTGATGATGATATATCAAAGGCTTGTTTTTCTCTTTTTCTTAATTTATTTTTTTAACTTTATAATAATATAATAATTTAAAAAATTCTATGATAATGATTAGAAAATAAGGTTTATTGAAATTATCAATTTATTTATTAAAACTATTATATTAAAAGTTAAAAACTAAAAATAAAAAAATTAATTAAAAATGATTAATTATTTATAATGTACTGTTAAAATATTAAATAACTTATCATTATAATTAGACTTAAAAAGTAGAATTATAAACCAGTGAACCAAACGTGAACATCCCTATAATATAACCTTCCAGCATTAACTACGAGTTACGACGATTCTCTTGCTAGATTTTGAAAAGTAAGAACATTTACAGCAACGTGTGAAAGGGGGCACGTCAAGGATCCAGGTACGGGTAAGTTGCATTTTTAATTGTGGTCTTCAAAATCTAAATTGGTATTTAAGTACACGCGTGATATTGATCTTGGGGACTAAGGCAAGTGGCCAACTCTCATCCATCTGTGACTAAACTTATTAGTCAATTGGCTACCTAACCTTTAAGGCGGAGAAATATATCATCTAACATGCCCCCTTTTCTCTTTGTCTCTCTTTCCGTCAAGCAGTTATCTGTTTGTTTTGGCTTTTTTTCCGACAGATACAGATACCTTTTCAAATTTTTACTAATAAATTATTTATCAAGAAATAGATATAAAAAAAAAAATTGACAGTTCTCATCAAAAGATCAAATAGAACAAATATAGATAAAATTTAAATACAAATCGATATATTTACACATATCATTTTAAAAAAGATACAGATACAATAAAAACAGACAAAGAGAAGCTACGTTCTAGTGTCGTGTTTATATTTCAATTTTGTTTGCAGGAGATAATTTCTCTTACGGAAGCCAAAGAAAAATAATATATATATATATATATAATAATTGAAAATATACTGTAAATACAAATGCAATATTATATTTTATACATATGATACTATATTTTTAATATATATTGTATATATTAAATACGATACTCATATGGCATTTATTACATGCAATATATATTAAAAATGCTATATGATATTGTATGTAATAAACATAAAACATAGCATAATGATATTTTGGCAATTTTTTTTTTGTATAATTAATATTTTAATAATTTTTTTAAATGGGTAAAAATGATTTTCGCCTTGTATGCTATATTTCTTTTTCCTTTTTTTTTTTGGTAAATATGTTTTCTTAATTGTATCATATTTATACTATCATATTTGTCAGAAATTATCAATCCTATAAAGCTTTTCACAATGCAAATCATATAGCGTTTCATAAAATGTGTAATTAATACTTAAGAAAATTATCCCACTCCATTAAGTCTGACATACAATGAGACAAGACATATGGGATACGATTATGATGAGAACAAATAAAATTATATTATAAACTAATTATTTATATTCTCAATTCAGTTTATCTGAACGAGAAACAAAAATACAAATATAATCGATTATCCCGGATTCACACGAGATGGCTAACAAGATTACTTTATCTATTCAGGGAAAAAAAATTGTTAATTCGAAGTCTTTATCGGTTCTGATCTCCATACGTGCCCTTCAAAGTCATTTCAAAAATAATATATTATTCTCTTCTCTATGGTCGTTTACCCTTGTTTTCTAAACCGGAACTTGGAAGGAGTTTGAGCGACTGTTTCTTCTTTTCTCCATTGCCTTGGTACCTTATTTTTATCTTTTTAAATAAATAATTATTAAAAAGTAAATATAAATAAAAAATAGATATTTTTACTTATAAACTAATCAAATACAAATAAAATATATAAAAAAAATCAAATAATCTAAATAGACCTTAAAACAATTGCTGTACATACACAGCTTCATTGTTAAAAATTGTTTATTTGTTGTTTCGAGCTTCAGGATCTATATCGTACATGGTTTTACTAAAAAAAAATTAAAATTCCTGCCGGCATAAATCTAGTAATAGGAGGAAGGAATGGCATTTGGACAAGTAAGAGATAGCTTTACTTTACCTACTATTGCATTATTTTCAAAATTTTCCGACATTAAACCTTCAACTTATTGCAAAAAAGTTTATGCATTGATAGATGGTAGAAGCAAATAGGATAGAATAATTCCACACGCTTTGACAATTTATTGCTTATGTTAATAATAATAATAACCATAGAGTATAGTTGAATAGTCAAACTCAAGGGTTACCAAAGATTAACCAAAACGTTATTCTCGGTCTTCCTTAAGACTTCCTTTAAAGGAAATACATTAAAAAAAAATTGCTTCTAAGTGAATTTATGATGCAGTCAAATTGGTAATGTCCGAAAAAGTACTATCTGTAAAATTTTTGAATTTTTGGAAAGAAAAAAAAAAATTTAAAAGCGATTGAAAAGGCGGATGTAATGTATTAGTAGAAAACGGTTTGCGATTTCACTTGGAAATTTTCTTAATCAAATTCATATTAGAAGTTGATAATTTGAAGTAAATATCCATATTCTACACAATGGCATGAAAATTTCTTATTTTCATCGATTTTAAACTTAATAAAAAAACTTATCATGTTATGTTTGGTACATTGGAATAGATCCAGAAAGGGATCACGATTCCGGCTTCTATTCCATTCTTTATATTTGGATGCTCTTTTAAAAGCCGGAATCGTGATTCCTTGGAACCGACATTTCTGGTTTTAAAGGAGAATTCGATTCCGCTTTCTCAAATGCAAAATTGCGATTTCGTTCCTACTTCATTAATTGTGTAAAGTATAATTACTATTTTATCCTACCACATATTTAATTTGCATTTATTACTAAGAATATACTTTATAACCATTCTATTCATTACATTCCATGTGACTATCCAAACATAGAAATAGATTTGTCATTTTAGAACTCATTCTATTTCAATCCAATCTATTTTATTTCATTCCATTCCTTAGTTTATATCACTCAACATCACATTTGACATGATACCAACATAACTTAGTACTGTGATTTTAAATTGTTTTTTCTGTTTACCCATAATTTGTTTGAAATATTAGAACTTTACTTTGTATATGATTATTATTAGTGATTTAATGAATAATACTCCTCAAACCCAAAGAAAAAAAAAAGAAAAAAGAAAAAGCAACAACTAGCCAAGTAATTCTCTAAAATAACTCAAGAATAATGTGAACAATAACTTAGTGAGAGAGTTACTTAATTAGTTGATGTGACTCTTAAGTAACTTCTTATTCAATTTAGAGATAAAAACTCTTATAATATCTTTAAGAAATCTTTCAAGTTCTTAAATTATTGTTTAAGAGATTTGTAATTTGTTACTTTTTTCGGTTTAAACTTTGTTGCATGTGTTGTTAATTTCCTCATGTTTCATAATGTCTCTATGTTCATAGTCTTTCTAGTCATTCTACAACATTGCATATAATTTTTTACTCTCCTAGATAGTAATTAATCCCTGTAAAATGACCTTTACATGTAAGCTCATAACCATCAATCATATAATTTTATTTGTAAGATTCCAAAATAGACTCATGTACATAATTTACCTTTTTTTCATGTATAATTTTTTATTTTCTATTGAAATGTAAGCTTCGAAATTGAGCTTGGCTTGAACCAATACATCATGCATAGGTCTTCTTGCATAAGATAGACATGGATCCCTCTTAGCTATGATAGATTCAAAGTTGGTCTGCTTAAATGCTAAAGTGGTTGAAGCTCCAGTTGTGAAAGATGTGGTAGACATGGCAAATTCAAAGTCTTAGCCTTGCATTGAAGTTGAGATGGATAATAAGCTTGTCTTTTATGGCATCATGAACTACTAGGAGGCTTCTTGGAAACCTATACACACCATTGAAGATATTTTAGGATGAAGTCTTGCTTTCCTTATGTATCTTTTCTTTAATTAATAGAAATGCTAATGCATGTACCAACTGGGTTGCATCCTAGGGTTAGAAGGCGATGTGCATGAATATTAGGAAATATCATCCCCCATCTCCTTTAGCTAATCTTTTTGTGTTTTGACCGTGGTTCAAGGACACAAAAATGTAATGGTTGTGGTTCATTTTAATAAAATAAAGTTCATGTGGCCAATAAAATAAAAAAAAAAATAGAGCTTCTAAATTTTTTTCCATAAAAATACCACAACTAAAAGTAATACATTTAGAAAATTTATAAAATCAATTTTTTTTTTTTTTTGTATAATGAGGATGTAAATAATAAAAACATGATTCGGTTGCTACAAAAGAAAAGTCAAGAGGCAGATCCAGAAGTAGACATATCTGGAAACCAGTTAATGAACATAAAGATCTCATCAATGTTGATGTAAATCTACCGCAAGCTGAGAAACTAACAGAGCAAAGTAATGAGACTGCACAGAAAAACCAAGCGGACAAACCTTCTTCCTCTATTACAGCATCAATCCTGGAACATCCTGATGAAAATGTGAATTGTCTAGACCTTCCAGAGCATATTAATAGTTCTGGTTTAATTGTTAATCAGCCAGAGCATAGGAAATGTCTAATTACTCATCCCACAGCAGATCAAAATAAATGTTTAGAAGAATCACAGAATTTAATATCACAAGAAGTTGAGCTGATTTGTAAAAAATCATGGGAAACCCAAGTTATGCAAGAAGAGCCATGGCAAATGGTTACTGGGAAGAGATCCAAACGAAATAACATAGGCGGCATTAAATTAGTAGGAAATCACCCTTCTACAAGGGCTTCTCAAAGGAAATTCCAATGAATATCCTCTATTGGAATTGTAGAGGTTTGGGCAATATTGGTACTCAAACTTCTTTATACAACTTATGTTCTTCTCATAAACCGGATTTAATTTGTCTGGCTGAACCAAAAATTCTTTTGGATAATTTTCCTAATTCATTTTAGATCTTTAGGATATGATTTTTTCACTGATAATGGTCTAAATCTTCCTTCTATTTGGACTTTGGTTTCTTCTTCCATTAGAGTAGCTAATGTTATAATTAAAACCTTTTCAGATCAACATGTTTCTTTATCCTTTTAGAAGGCAAACATGACGAATGTTGTATCCTCTATTTATGCTAATGTGTTGTCTTCTAGTAGAAGAAGATTGTGGGATGCTTTAAGACAGGAAGCTGATTCTTGTACAGATAATTGGTTTGTAATTGGTGACTTCAACACTTGTTTTGGTGCTCATGAAAAACAAGTCGGCCTCCTTCTTCTAGATCTTGTTTGGAGTTCCTTTCACTATGAATGACTGTAAACTTTCATGTTTAGAAACAAAAGGTTCAAAATATACTTGGACCAATAATAGGAAAGGTGATAGTAGAGTTGATATTCGACTTGATCGGGCTTTGATTAATGATGTTTCTATGCAAAACTGGAGTCATTTGGAATGCATTGCTTTATCAAGACATAAATCTGACCATAACCCCCTTTTTCTTTCATGTAAACATATAAGTTGGAAAGGAATTCGACCATTCAAATTCCTCTCGATGTGGACTTCACACCCTGATTTTCTTAATGCTGTTGCTACAAGTTGGAACTCTTTACACATTCAAGGAAATCCTATGCTAATTGTCCAGAAAAAATTAAAGCTTCTGCGATATTCTCTAAGAACTTGGAATAAGACAGTATTTGGCAATATAGATCAATTGATCACAAATGCTAAACAAGACTTGTTACAGATTCAAGCACAAATGGAATCTTTTGGTTGCTCTGAAGATCTTTATATGGTAGAACTTTCAGCTCATGCAAAGTTGGATCTACACTTAAAGAACAAAGATTCTTTACTAAGAGAAAAAAGTAGAATCAATTGCTGTCACATGGGGATAGGAACTCTAAGTTTTATCATGGAATTCTATCCAGAAGAAGATCCTTTGAAGGAATACATAGTCTTGAAATAAATGATTCCTTAGTCCACAATGAAAATACTATTGAGAATCATATTATAGAGTATTATTCAAACTTATTTTCAGCACCTAACATCTCTGAAATAAAGACTTCTTGGATGTATCAAATATTGTTCCAAATGTTGTTTCACCCGAGCAGAATGATATGTTATGCAAAATTCCTACAGATTTGGATATTAAGGCCACTGTTTTTGAAATGGACTCCAACAGTGCCCCTGGTCCAGACTGTTTTACTGGAGAATTTTACAAACATTGTTGGGAGATTATTGGAGCTGACATTTGTAGAGTGTAAAACATTTTTTTCTGTTAGTAGTCTTGCCAGCAGAATCAATTCTAATAATTTGATCCTCATACCAAAAGTGGCTGGAGCTAACGCTCAAGATAAGTTTCGACCTATTGTTTTGGGAAAATTTTTCTTTAAGATTATTTCTAAAATCATAGCTGATAGGCTAGCAAAGGTTGCTTCATCCATTATTTCTCCCAATCAATTTGGATTCATTCAAGGAAGGCATATTCAACATTGCATTGCTGCAGCTTCTGAAAATATAAATGTGATTAACTCTCCATGTTATGGAAACAGTATGGTTGTTAAGATAGACATAAGGAAAGCTTTTGATACAATGAGCTGGGATTTCATACAATCTGTGCTTATCAGCTTTGGCTTCTCTTCACTATTCTGTAGCTGGATTCTCTCTATCTTCAAATCAGCACATATTTCAATCCTTATCAATGGCTCTCTCAAAGGTTTTTTCCCATGCTCTAGAGGAGTAAGACAAGGAGATCCCCTTTCCCCTTTACTCTTTGTCTTGCTGAAGATTATCTTAGCAGGAAAATAATTACACTATGCAAATCTAACAACATTTCTACAATGACAGCTTCTAGATCTTTGGAATTCCCCTCTCATTTGATTTATGCAGATGATATTATCATTTTTGCAGAGCAACTAAGAAAAACATAAGGACCATTCTATCACTTTTTTCTAATTATGGTGAAACCTCTGGGCAGTTGGTTAATTGGAGCAAATTTGAATTGTTTTTAAGCAAACATATTCCAAGACATAGAGCTCAAGTTTTACTCTCTTGCTGGTATGAAGACTGGATCTTTTCCTTTTATGTACCTTGGAATTCCTTTATTCTTAGGTGTTCCTAAAAAAACTTGGCTTCAACCTCTTGCTGATAAAATTTTAAATAAGTTTGAAAACTGGAAGGGAAATTCATTATCTATGGCAGGAAGGTTAGCTCTTGTGCAATATGTTATATACGGATCTTTTATCCATTCATTCATGATTTACAAATGGCCTCAAATCTCTTAAAGTCTTTAGAGAAATCTATACGTAATTTCATATGGACAGGATCAACAACTTGTAAAAAAGCTGTCACTGCTAAATGGGAAATTTGTTGCACTCCAAAGGAAGAAGGTGGCCTTGGAATTAGAAGATTACATGTGCTAAACTCAGCTTTACTCAACAAGCTGGCCTGGAATGTATTTAGTAATGATTCATTTGTTTTTAGATTCTTGAAAAACAGATTTTACAATTCTGCTGGACTTCCACGAGTTGCTCACATATACTCTTCAGTTTGGTGCTCAATTAAACCAATCCAGGGAAAAATTCGATTGAAATGGAATATCTGTTATTGCTCACAACAGAATTTTTGGAACACCAACTAGCTGGGATACACTATTGCAGAAAAAATAGGAATCCCATCACGCATCAGGAAATGTTTACATCTCAAAATAGCAGATATATATCAGCAAGGGAATGGAGATTACCAGCATGTTTCCAAAACGTTTTTCCTCAAATACATTTAGACATTCGGAAATCCAAACCTTCACCAATGATGCAAGATGAATTTATTTTTATCAAATCCAATGATGGGCAGTTCTCAAACAAAGATGCATATGATCTTTTCCGAAATCACTATTCGAAAGTAGCATGGGGAAAATCCATTTGGAGTCACTTTATTCCTCTAGCCAAGTCATTCTTATTATGGAGAGTTGTTCATGGAAAATTACCTACTGATGAAACTTTGATGCGCAAAGGATTCTCTTTAGCTTCTCAATGTTGCTTATGTTCATCAGCTTTGGAATCTATGGATCATATTCTCATGAAATGTCCTTATGCAACCATGGTTTGAACTTCTCTTGCAAGTTTTTTTCAAGTTAATATGCAATTTTCAGATAGTTTCATAAATTTTTTCCACAAAATATGGAAGATGCGGTTTTCATCTCAGATAGCTGTTTTATGGAAGGCAGGAATTGCAGCATCTATTTCTCTAATTTGGTATGTAAGAAATAAAGCTAAATTCCATGATGATTATACACCTATTTCTCATTCCATTCGTAGAATGTGTTGTTATATCAAAGAAGTGGAATTTTTCAAGGTTGGACATATGAATAACTCTCAATATGATTTGGGAATTTTGAAGAGATTGAAAATATCTCCTCTAATCAGGAAAGCTCCTTCTGTTATTCCTGTTCTTTGGATTAAACCACTTGTTGGATGGATAAAATTAATACAGATGGTGCTGCTAGAGGATCACTTGGACTATCAGGAGCTAGTGGAATCTTTAGAAATCACTATGGCATAGCCCTTACATCCTTTTCTACACCTCTTGGTGTTGGTTTTGCTTTTGAAGCTGAATTAGTTGCTGTCATTATAGCTTTATCTAGAACACATTTTTTTCCCAATATTCCAATATGGATTGAAAGTGATTCATCTTTTATTGTTCAACTTATTATTAATCGAAGTTCTGCTGTCCCCTGGAAGTATAGAGGTGCTTGGCAAAGAAGTCTACATATTCTACAGCATTTGCAAGTCCATGTAAGTCATGTTTATAGGAAGGAAATTCTGTTGCAGATCATCTTGCTATGAAGGCCATTACTCTCAATTACTCAATGGTGGAATACACATCCTTTTTCTTGTAATAGTTTGATTTTTAATGATGCTTTAGGCAAAGAATGCTATAGATTTACTTAGTCTTTTCTTTGTAATTTTTTTTTCTTTGCCCTTTATAGGGTTGGTTTGTATTCAAACTCTTTTCTTTATTTTTAATAAATTTAGAAATTCCTAACATGATGATCAGTGCTAAGGAGGTGCCAGCCTAGCTGGGATGTTGGGTGCATTGCTGATTTGGGATTTCTATTTATCTTTAAAAAAAAGTATAATAAAAAGAATTTTGATTTTCCTTAATCTCTTAATTTTTACATAAATTTATTGTTCGTCATAAAAGCTTTGTAACATACCATTGCAGCTTACACGTTCACTATGTGTATTAATACAATGATTCAAAAGTTCATGATTTATAATTTCATGTGCATAGTACCCTAAAACTCCCCATGCTTCTAATATATATAAGATTAAGACAATGTTTAGTTGTAAGAACTAGAAAGTATAGGAGAAATTGACAACACTGTATAAGGAATATTAGACAATACAGAACGCTTATATTATAGTTGGTATGCACAATATTATACAAGGATTTTTGTATTGTTCATTAAGGCTAGTTCTTTAGTGCTCGGACTTTGTCTTCTATTGTTTATTTTTCAATTAATTTTACTATGACTAGTGCTTTTACTACTTCTAAGGTCGCATTGGATGTTCTTGAGGGTTTCCTTAACTTTCAAGGCTTTATGGTATAAAGATCCTAGAAAATATTGATCTCTTTTTGAGATGTCGATGCCAATAAGAATAGTGAACTTGGCGTAAAGTGCTTTCATGGATGATATCATTCTAAGGGTAATCTATGTGGTCAGCTTGGAATTATGTTATCAAACGATGGTAAATCAACCACTAGGAAGTTTAGCAAGGTTTTTATCATGTGGTCGTCGTCACTATGCACAAGTGATAAGGTAAAAATGCTAAATACATTGATTGATTGATTGTTAAACCACCCATAGATGTTATCATTGTAAGGATTTAACTTAGCTGAGATTTTGGTCATGTAGTCAAAGGCCTTTTTAAAGATGATGTCTTTTAGGCTCTTAATATAAAAAAAAAAAAAAAATCCCCTAGACGTTATAATTAGCAACTTGAAAGTGTATTTACCAAAATGTTGTCATGAGGCATGATGATTTAGTCCATGTCTTGATTTAGAATTGTACGGTGGCATCTATTTTGAGCTTCTTGCTATTAATGTTAAGCATTTGTTAGTGTCATGTTAGGTAGATGTTGGCTTGACCTACAAATCATGTTATCCTACTGCTATTGAACCTCCCATGATGGTATAAATATTACCATAGGTTGGCTCATGGTTCGTGTTTGCGGTCTTGGCACATTTAATGCATTTGACATTGCAACCAACATCAACAATGTATTCTTTTAAATATTAATGTGGTCCTCTAGGGGAATTCTTTAATTAGATGCATCATCAGTCTTAATTTCTTTACCATTTTGGAACTCGCAAACTTTGTCTAGAACCTTCCTATTAGAGCTCATATGCAATTTTTCTTATATGGTTAAAATGCCTACATTCTTGACTTCAAGTAGAATTTGCTAACAATGTTTAGTTAACAAGGGTGTAATTGTTAAAGAATGGAATCGCGCATCTTTTAGATGGTATCCCATATTTTCCTTGCAAGCCAAACTCCTTTCCTTTGAGGTAAGGGCTAATTTATCAATTATTAAAGGTCATTCTCTAGACCTTTTTTCTATTCTTCTAACTAGTTGCTCGAATTACCTTTAAGCTGCAGTATATTCATCATGTATGATTTGTATGATGAACTTAATGGCCCATTCTGTAAACTCTATCATGTTCATCGGTTACTTCTTCATTACAAAGAAGAAGTAATGACAACGGTGCCTTACCCCCCATAGATGGACACATTTAATATGATATTGGTGTCAACGTTTGTGATCTCTATCATGGTAGTTGAGAAATAGGTAGTTTGATGATATATAAGGGGAAGATTCCTTTGCTAGTTGCTAATTTGTGACGAAGCATTACAAAACAATTGATTAAATTTTTTAAAACTTAAGATAATGACTAACTGAAGGTAATTGTACTAAGTACGGGCTACTTTGTAGACTTCATGAGAAGCCCTTACATGTTATGACATTAAACACTTCATGTTGGTTCATTTAAGAACACAAGTGGCCCAAATGCAATTTTTGAAATGTGGTGCCATCCTGGGATTACAATTGTAGAATTCTAACGTTGGTTGGTAATATTTTCTCTAAGATCCCCTTTATGAATAAAGATATGGTAATGTACTACTTATCTTGTTTCATTTGTCATAATCTCTTGATGATATTATCAAGATCTTCAGGTGTTGCATTCTATAGTATCCATTGGGACTAAACTTCAGATTCCTTAGCTTTGGAGATAATTTTACCATGAAATTGCAACATAGCTTGATCATTTATGCTCTTTTCAAGAGATTGATGAGAGCAGGGAAGTAGGCAGATATTCTCGCTTTCCTATTATAGTGAGTCATTGTTGTTCCTCGATTGCTCTAAGAGATAATTGACTTGTATGCACAACATAGTGTTGTCAAGTTATCGTACATCCATATGTAGTTACATTTACCTAAACTATGTCGTAAGTTACATGTACATCCATTTGCAATGAGTTGTTTTAGGTGGTCCTCATTTAGCTCTTAGTGAGATGTTGTAAGCCAACCTTAAGGTTAAAGGCCCATGCAAAAAAATACCATCAACAAGTCTTGAATTGTTAACCCTATTCACACAAGCTAGCTTAACTTGATAAGGTCCAAATATCCCCACAACAACTCATTGAAGGCTATACTATCTCCAGGATATATTGAATCATATGTATATAAAACTTAGTATATAATCTAACAAAATATTTACCTTAGATTGAATTACAAAGTTCTTTACAACATAATAAATGCTTTAAATAAGGGGTAAATTACATAGAAAGTTATTAATGTTTAGGGGTAAATTCATTTAAGGTATCAACATTTCAAGTAGTTAAAAGAGGAACTAACATTTAAAGATTAATTCATTTAAGGTATCAACTTATCAAATGGTTATAAAGAGTATTGATATTTTGCAAAGTGAGTCAAATAAGATATTAATATTCGACCATTAACAAAAACTAAGGAAAATTAATTGAGAATTAATCTAAACATTAATACCTTAAATGAACTTTACAAAACATGGATACCTTATTTAATTTACTTTGCAAAATGTTGATTTCTCTTTTTAAACACTTGAAGTGTTGATACTTTTAATAAACTTATCCTAAAATATTGATACATTCTAGTTTAATTTATCCTTTGAATAAGTTGTAAAACATTTTCAAAAGAAAATAGTAATAAGCAATAAGAACAAGTACACTTCTTTACTAATGTGGACCGAAAGCCTATTTAAATCTCTAAATTATATGAACTTGGTTTAAGCAATTCCTAAAATTCTCATCACATAAACTCTTTGTTGAAATATTAGTATGATCTTATGGATGCTATTCTCTATATAATATCTTCTTTATTGAATATATCATACACGTAATTATAACAAATCTTTATGAGTTTGATCTTCTTATGGTGCCTGAATTACGCCACTAAATGAACAGTGATGCTACTATCTTAGTGTGCAACTATGCATAGCTACTAAATGGTAACATCATAATTCAAAACTCACAACTAAATTGCTTTAATACCTAGCTTGTACTTTGCTTGTGCAGTAGAAGAGGTGATATAAGTTGCTTCCATCTAATGACATAACCTTCAAAAAAATATATAAAGCATTAGAGATTCCATGTTTCAAATCCATTGCAAAATCTAAATCTAAAACTTAGCTAAATCATGAGAGCCTTTATCAAATTAAGTAAACATTCGATCTTCTCGCAATTGCTATATGATTTGCATGACATTATTCTAGTGTATCGTGTTTAGATTGGCTATGTTAAGACTAACTAACTCATAGCATGTGCAATGTTAATTTTAGTGCTAACCAATAAAGTATATAATGTTACCTATTCACTAGAATAATGTGCTATAGATCTATTCATGACCTTGTCTTGTAACTATTTTGATAAGGGTAAAGTCACATTTAGTGCCTCAACTTTACCATTTTAGGCAATTAAATACATTGTGTTTAAAAGTGTAAATTTATAACCTAGGAATTTTTCAAGTTTATTTAAAGCACTTACATAAGGTAATTAATTACAAAAATTTGTAAAGTTTAGGTAGCTAACAGCAGAATTTAAGTTGTTAATTGTGAAGATGAGCAAAGTTTAGAAATTAAAAAACTTTATAATGTCAATTGCACAAATTGATTTTTGGTACCAAATGTGACATTCGGCCTTTTGATAAATCCACCAATAATTTGAAATATGTTTTTAATGGCATTAATGTTGGCTTAGCATGCTCGATACTTCATTGCCTACTTTTATGTTTGTGATTTCAAGTAAAGTAGAAATGTGATGAAATTAAATATTATAGATGAATTATTAAGACTTTACCTAAATTTTTAATGTTGTATCAAAGCACTAGCATGAAACATATGCATTATTTCCAAGATGACATTAACAAACATAAAATATGTTAGCATATAGGTAGGGTACCTATCGCTAATCACCTGGGATTAGTGATCAATTTGATAGTTTTAGGATTTAGATTTGGATTGTGAAGACGATTAACTTAGTATGGGTTAGCCCAAGTATATTTCATGTGTTAATTCTTTAGATTGATGGTAGGGTTTAGGGAGGTAAAAAGCCTAAGAAGAGTTAGACATGTGTGTGTATGTCTGAAGGATGCATGTTGTTTGTTACTCATTATAACTAAACAATGGTTGCAGTGGAAAATTCATCATGTTCACCAATAGCTACAGTCCAACAATTGAAAAAGCATCCATAATCTGTAAGTAGGTACCCTTCGTGCTCATTTAACACTTTAAGAATATGCATGCTATCATATATCCCAAGAGAGTGAATTGGGGGGGGGGGGAAGGGTAGGGGCATGGGGCATGCGCTGGTTCCATGTGGAGGGAGAGAAAGAGAGTGTTTTGATTTTGTTTTGTGTAATAAAATTCAAACTTAATAAGTAATTTGAGTACAAAATATATTGGAAAAGTAAATTTGTAAGGAAATTATGTAAAATTATAAGAATAGGTTGTAAGGATGTAAGAATAGGGTATGAGTGGTTGTACTTGATGAATAGTATAAAAGAAAACAAAAAGTTGATTAGACACTTAAATTACCGGTAGTAATGAAAATACGATAAAAAGGTAATAACTGTAACTTTTATAACCCGAAAAATTATATAACTAAAATATTTAGAAATATTATGAAATTACGAATCTAACGGTACTAATATCATATATTTAATATCCCAAATCTCGGGACATACTTTCCGAGATTTCTATCCGATCGGGCTCAAAATAGGTCAAAAATTCACTAATCACATAGTGTTTAGTATTCTAATATTAATACGAACTAATCTACACTTTCCACTCATATTTTGACTTCTTGGTTTGAGAACCCAGATTGTCGGATCTAAACTGCTAGGTTTTCTAAGATTTTATTGACTTAGGGTTTCTAGTTGACTTTCTGATTTAGAGTTTTACTTCGGAGTTAACTCGTTTTTATTCTATCGAGGTTTCCTTCTTGATATTGCCGAACATAGGATTTCTAGGTCCAATTGGTCTAGAGATATTCTTTTAGATTTCGGTTTTCCGTTTTAAATCTTTCTCGAAATCGAACTTAGGTTTACTAAGAAAACGAGGGTTTACAATTTTCTTTTTTTAATTGTTCTATTAAAAAATAATTATTTTTAAATTTTTAGATATTATTATTAATGAAAATGAGATCAAAATGGTCATATCATGCTTCAATTGTTGTGGTATGTCTACAACTAAGATAATATTTAGATTTTAACCTCTAGTGTTAACATTTTTTTCTCTTCATTTTACTAATTAATCCACTTATACTACTTAGCTACTTATTGGTTTGTATAATTGATAGTGCGTTAATCAAAAGTATACAACTAATTAAAATTTGCACCTCATATGAGGATACCATATTATTATTTTATCGAGTCTAGTATATCATTATAGTTCCGTAAGATTATAGTTTAGTAAGATTATATTTTTATAATGGATGAAATCTCTTTCTCACTATAAACTTTACATATCTATTTAAGTAAAAAAGTAATTTGAAATATTAATGCTTATATTTATATTGATGATAAAAGAAAATATGTAATTGAAGTTTTTTTTGATAGAATATATTAATTTTAAGAATAGAAAATTGTTCGAAGTGCAAACTGATCTGAACTGAATTAAACCATTTTTTTAGGTTTAAAAAATTATAAACTGAATCGTGTGGTTATGTTTGAATTTAAAATGAAGAAACGAATCATAATATACGATTTTGCTCGGTTCGGGAGCCGAACCACACTACGAACACCGCCGCAATAACCGTGGTAAAAGTTTAACTTGAATTAAAGGAGGAGTAGCTACAAAAGAAGAAGTTCTAATAGACGCAAAAGTAGAAGTTTTGACAGACTCAAAAAAGCGAAATAGTTTGAATCAAATATTTTCGTGAACCCAAATTGAAATGAAGACCTTATTCTATAAACTAAATTCGTTTTGGTAATATAAGCTACTGAATAATTACATGCAATCTATGTCAAGAAGAATATCACCAAGTTTCGGCATTAATATTTTTTATCAGTTTAATAAATGAAAAGTCAAAGATTTTAGTTTCAAACATACACAAAGTTTGAGAAATTATGATTCCAATATTTCTATTTATATATTTTAAGTTTTCAACAAGAAGGCATTAGTTGGCCAAAAGAATAAGGAAAAAAAAAAAAAAAAAACAAGAAGGCATGAGTATTTTATCGGACGAAGTACAACATGGATCAATATGCAAGAAGGCTGAATTATTTCTATATCTCAAAAAAGATTGTACCAATATTTAAATTACAAGTTGGAAATCATCAAGGATTCTAGATGTGTTCTCAACAACTACCATTTGGATGTATACAAATTAAGGAGTATACTTATTTTCTCTAATGATATTTTAATGGTATCATGCGCTTGAAAAGAAGCACACGTCGGATGCTCGAGCTCATATTAAGTTTGTCATATTCAACGTTGCCTTATTCAAGGGTTTCTTTTGCTTATGAAACTAAGCTTCTATCACCGTTCAATCATTGATTTTGTATATAGATGGCCTACTTTAAACTGTTAGATAACGAAATTTTCTACTACCTCGACCTTTTCCATCTAAGTCCCATATTCAAACTACAGCATCATTTGATAATCCTCTTACGCAATGTCGTTGAAAAGGTAAATGTATTTTGCTCTATATATACTTTGCATGGAATTGCATTGGATAGCACAAATCAAAAATAACAACCAACCATACACATACACCACTCGTTTCTTCAAACCTTAGAGGGTCTCGTATCTAATTTAATAAGAAGATCCTTGCGCATTTATTGCATACATAGACTTCGAAGATATAAAGTTCAAAAACTATGTCTCGTTTTCTAGTTGGGTTGGCCTTCGCCTTAGCTCTTATAGCGTCCTCGAGTTTCACGTTGGCTGAAGTCGTCGAGCACTCGTTTCATGTAATGTCATAATTTATTAGCCTTCAACTCCACCCTCTTGCTTTCTAGAAAATAGACGTAAATATGTGTTAATTGAGAAAAGATTTGGTGGGTGTTATATATCACGTGTAATGTACACTTGTTATGTAACTTCTAGTGGTATTCTAACACGTGGGTATATGAGTGATGATTATTTTGATAAGTACCCACTATATTGCTCATATGTTAAAAAGTTATGAGAAGATACACATCACATATACATTCACATGATGTGTAATAATCATCAAAATTCTTTCCGTGTTAGTGAGTGTCATGCTTATTGTGAAACCAAATTAACATATTTTCCATGTTTTATATACTATGTTCTCCACAGTGTGTGTATGATCGACATTGAAAAGCATTGCAGTAAAATATGTCAATATAACAATTATTACACTTTGGATGCGTTAGAAATATATATATATATATATATATATATAATGCAATTTCGTTCAACGATGTCTAGGGGGCATTTATTTAAAAATTCCAATTACTAAATACATTATTAGTGATTTGTTTTATAATATGCTACTACATTATTTACATATCCTCCTCAATTTTTCAGGTGGAAAATCTTACTGTCACCAAACTGTGCCGTCGGCAAGTGATCACAGCGGTGAATGGCAGCCTTCCGGGACCAACCATACGCGTCAGGGAGGGGATACTCTTATTATTCATGTCTATAACGACTCCCCATATAATATAACCATCCATTGGTAAGAATATTTAATTTGTCAGGGAACATATATTGCTGTGTTTCATTATATATGGCCCCAAGTCCAAGCTGATGACAAGGTCCAAATAGCTGTGTCTTTGACAAATGACGTATAAAAACTCTAATAATAAACATGCAATATTAGTTCCAGCTGTTTTCAATCAATATTGGTCGTAAAAGTCCGTTAGTTAAATAATTTATTTCACGACTTTTAAAGTTTACGTGCAAACTTCTCTCTACACCGCCCTATGTCAAATCATTTTTGCCATTTTCTTGCTTTATGAAGTTGGAGAAAAAGTTTTATATGTAGCCTCTAATGAAATCAATAATTTAATATTATATAATATAGATATATGAAAATAAATTAAAAATTGCGCTCTAGCTAAGATAGTGACAACAGGTCTAATAAATTGTACATTTTCTTTTTGATGGAGCCATATGCATCCTTGTCCATTTGCAACTTCAACAGTCTTACTCTTGTCACTTCCCCATACAAAATTAAAGTTGATGATGACAAATTGGGTAAATATATGCAGGCATGGAGTGTTTCAGTTTCTGAGTGGATGGGCAGATGGACCTGAATATATAACACAGTGTCCAATTCGTCCAAAACACAGTTATACATACAAATTTAAAATCACTAAACAAGAAGGAACTCTTTGGTGGCATGCTCATTCCTCATGGCTTCGAGCAACCGTACATGGAGCAATCATCATCCGCCCAAGAAAAGATCATTCATATCCATTCCCCAAACCCTATAGAGAAGTTCCTATAGTTCTTGGTTGGTATTTTTATTTTTTTTTTCAATTTCCCTGGTCAAAACCATCTTAAAAATTAATATCTTACTTCTAGGCCCGTGTTGCCGTCAATAGAAATTACGTCAGTGGAGAATGCATAAAATAATTTAAATAA
This sequence comes from Combretum micranthum, assembly GCA_024138025.1. Lineage (NCBI taxonomy): Eukaryota > Viridiplantae > Streptophyta > Magnoliopsida > Myrtales > Combretaceae > Combretum > Combretum micranthum. The sequence continues at coordinate 110,303 of JAMXBD010001794.1, read as the reverse complement.
ATTTACAAGGTTTTGAATTCAATTAATATTTATATATGTATGTATCAAATTTTTGACATCTATTACATGTTTTTAGTATAGTTGAGTGTCTAAAATACGAAGACTTTAATCGGAGACTGATTTCTATCGTTATAAATACATTCTTGAGAAATCCTCAGGCATAATTATTTATTTATTTATTTGTTTTTTCGTAAAAGTGGACAATTTTAACACGCTTTTAACTTCTCATCAACAAGCTAAATCAATGTAGATGGGCTGATCTCTCTCTCTCTCTCTCTTTTTTCTTTTTGGTTACTATTGGTATTGAAATTTTATGACAAAGGAAAAAAATTAAAATTTAATCCATCTCATTATTGAGTGATCAATAATTGTATTAGTAAATTATAACAATATTGACTAATATGTCATCGAAAGGAATTTGAATGAATTCTAAAATTATTATGAACAACTGATTTTTTCTTTGCTGGTGGCTTAGGTTATTATTATTATTATTATTATTATTATTATCCTTTATGGTTCCATTTTAATTAAGTACATTCAATAACGTGATGATGGCAAACATACAGGGGAGTGGTGGAATGGAAATGTTGTTGATATAGAGAACAGTGCATTGGCAACTGGTGCGCCCCTAACAATTCTGACGCTTACACGATCAACGGCCGACCTGGAGATAGCTATCCTTGTTCTCGGAAACGTAAGTATTTGAATCATGCATAAGTACCATCAATATAATCCTAATTTAATCCAGATAAATTAGAACAACTAAAAGGAATTTCAATTTAGAGGTGATTAAATATTCTTTTTTGCGCTTTTGGATATAAAGCATAAGATAAATATATGGAAATACAATACACTTCACTGCCTGATTTGTAATAAACCAATCGATATTTTTATTTATTTATATATATATATATATATGTGATTGTTAAAATGGCCCTAATAATCATGTTTTGCTCTTCAAATTGTACAATATCAGAAACATACAAACTGAAGGTGGTCCAAGGAAAGACATATCTTTTGCGAATCATCAATGCTGCACTCAATAACCAACTCTTCTTCAAAATAGCCAATCACAAGTTGACCGTCGTCGCGGTGGATGCATCCTACACCAACCCCTACGTGACAGACGTGGTGTTGGTTGCCCCTGGTCAAACCACCGACATACTCCTCACGGCTGACCAAGTCCCAGGAGCATACTACATGGCAGCTCGTCCTTATATTAGCGCACCCAATGTAACATTTGATAATACTACTACTAGAGGAATCCTACTCTATGAAAACGCCCCTTCTGCAGCCAAAACCCCCATAATGCCTAGACTCCCAGCTTTCAATGACACACCCACAGCCTACAAGTTCAATAGTGACATCACAACGCTTGTTGGTGCACCACACTGCCTCCCGGTGCCACGTCACGTGGATGAACACATGTTTGTGACTATTGGATTGAGTCTTGCTCCATGTCCACAAAATGCCACATGCAGCGGCCTTAATGGACAAAAACTCTCTGCCAGCATGAACAATGCGTCGTTCCAATTCCCAATATTGTCCCTTCTACAGGCATTCTTTTTTAACGTTAATGGGATTTACACTACCGATTTCCCTAATAAGCCACCTGTGAAATTTGATTATACGAATCCAAATAATAGCTTCAACCAAGCTTTGTTATTTGCACCTAAGAAGACAAGCCTAAAGAAGGTTAAATTCAATGCAACTATAGAGATAATCTTTCAAGACACATCTCTTATCGGGGTAGAGAACCATCCGATGCACATTCATGGGTTCAATTTCCATGTTTTGGCTCAAGGATTTGGCAACTTCGACCCAACAATCGATCGTAAGAAATTCAATCTTGTTAATCCACAAATTCGCAACACGATTGGTGTTCCAGTTGGTGGTTGGGCTGCCATTAGATTTACAGCGAATAATCCAGGTGATTTTCTTCTTACTTACAATAAAGAATGATACTACTAACCCATCCATTTGGCATTTTACGTGAACATTTTCATTTTCTAGCTTTCAAAATCCTTCCATTTTTCTCATATCTCTTTTATGATAGTATTTTTAATTGGTGTCATGACACTATAGTTAAAAGTTTACTTTCAATATTAGTAAATAAATACAAACCTATCACATTTTTAAAGAAAATTGTATGCATTATAGAAAACCAAGTACATAGAAAGAATAAGCATCAAGTGATTGTTGGTCTAACACTACTAATGTACTTTGATCCTTTGGTTGAGTTCATTGAAGTTGTTTATTTGATTTATGTTGTAGGCGTATGGTTAATGCATTGCCACTTGGATGTGCACCTGCCATGGGGCCTAGCCACTGCATTTGTTGTTGAAAATGGACCAACAGCTTCATCTACATTGCCACCACCACCGCAAGATCTTCCGCATTGTTAGATATTTAAATTTTTCGCTGTTGAAAGTTAATAATGTGTTTGCACAATTTAAATCATTCATTTTCTTATAGTTCAATTTCATTGCTTTTAAGATCAACAAGTGTAATAAATTCTAACAGTCTCTGGATTGTATTCTATACCATTTGCTGTATCTAGTGACTGAATATCACATTCTTTTCTATACAAATATAATTAGTTTGTTTCCTTTTTTCTTTTGTATATTTTTTTTTCCTTTTTTCATTAGTTATATGTACTTTCGATTAATGTAACTAGTAGCAAGCAACATAATTACTTAATTAGGTCCGGTATGGCCAGCTGCTTTTCTATTTCATGTTAGGTTTTTTCTGATGAATTACATAGGTTCATTTTGAACATCAATAATATACCTTCATTTGAAAGCAACTTTTCATAGGAGATACGACAAAATATAAATAAATCTATATCGAAAAAGAAAAAAATTTGCCCATGAATTAGTTCCCAAAGCTAATGCTATAACCATGATAGATTTTATCGAGGTGTATATGAGTGAATTTTATTATATTAAACTAGAAACTTATATCGTAGGTGGTCTGACAAGATACTAATATGAGACACTATACTTGACTTGCCTTTTTAGGCCATTATTTGTGACGGTTCAGCTTTTGGGGTGAGTCGGTGGCTATAGAAATAGGTTATATGAATACCATTGCACGCCTTAAAATGTTCTCATAGAAACAAGTTTTTGCAGAGATATACATGTAGCAGTCTAATTTAAGTGGTCACATGTATATTGTGTGAATCCTACACATTACACTAACATTGAAGAAGTAGTATAGCGATAACACTTGGTAAGATGACTTTAAGAGAATGATAGGAATTTTATCAAATGTATAGACTATTTGACCTAATGACATGCATCTAGTCATTTTGGTGATTAACAAATGAGATGGAATATAATTTTATAAGAACAAAGCTTACAAGCTTATTATAGGCCCAAGATAATTGCCTTTCAAATGATTGCATGATTCTCTCTAAAACATGTTGGTGTGAATGAATCATTTCAATAATTATAGTTTTGAATCCATCAAACATCATTTCCTAGAGTCATCCAAAGTATGAATTGGTATCACTTAATCTAAAAAGTCATGTTCAAATAAATAGTGGGCTTAATTCAATAGCTTACTATGACATATTTAGCCCTTTTAAGAGATAATAAAAAGACCATCGCAAAAGAACTTGAAATTTTTCAATTGGATTTATTTAAGAAAACTAAAGTTTCCCTTCAAAGATAAAAAAACAGATATTAACTCCATAGAACATCAACATATGCCTTGAAATGTTTAGTGAAAAAGGGTAAACCTATTGTTCTTAAGGTAACCAAAACTACCACAAAAGTTTCTTTGATCTTGTCAAACCAAAAAATGATGTGACTTAAAGAGTGTAGAATTGATTGTTCAGAGGATCAAACTAAGGTCAATTGAGAATTCAATAAAAGTATGTTTTTATTATAAAATTGGCATACTCTCTAAGAAGAAAAGGTACATTACAACTTAGAAAACCTAGTTGGGTTTCATAGCAACTAGTTTAATTAGCTAGTTAAGGAAGACTTCTTAATTCACTATTAAGAAGAGTCAAAGGGGTGATCCGTACCAATTTCACGTCTAGATTTGATTGAATCAAATAACACCAATCTAGTGGACTCAAATCTAATGTCTTTGTTATCTTAAGAATAATCATTTAGAGACAATAGAATTTGCCCCAAGACTTGGAAAGGCAATATATATATATAAATATATATCCTTTCAATATTGAAATTACACTTAAAAGTCAAAATATCGTCAACACATCACACAAAAATTTTGGTATACATTCACAATTTAGCAAACTGTCTAAGATGCTTATAAGTTAAATAGATAAGATAGCTCAATGAGTTTAATGGAATCACACAACTCATCAAATACCCAAAAAAAAAAAAATAAAACCAGAAATTTTAATAAAAGACTTATAAAAGTAGTCATTGACATACAAAATTCAATGTTTAAGGAAAAGAAAAGACAAAGAAAGATTCAATTAATCCATCTTTGCAATGACATAAGTCTTCCATCCATCTTGTGTTATAAACAGCATTTTGAAAAAAAAAAAAAAAGAAAAAAGAAGACCAATTGAACAGTGAACTAAATTGGATCGAACCAATAGGAATTTGATTTTTTCAATAAAATGTTCGATTCACTGTTTATATCAGAGTCCTAAATTGAATTATTTTACATATTAAAAAAATCAAATAAATTTTTTCAATTATTTAATTAAAAACTCAATTTTTTTTAAAATTATCTAGATTTGTATCATTCATGAAAAATGCAATCAAATTTGTTATATTATGTTTTGATTATTGTGTTATGTCTACAAATGAGTTAACTTTAAGGTTTTATCCTTCACTTGTCTAAACAATCTTTTTTTCTTCCCTTTCATTATTTTACTTAAAAACACACTAGAAAAATACTCAAGAGGGGGGGTGAATTGATTATTTAACCTAAAATGCACAAACAATTAATATTTATGCAATAGATCGAATTTGAGCTTTAATAGCAGTAAATAACACAATAAAAGATAATAATATGGAATATAAAAAAGATAGGGATATAAAATTTAAGCGTAGATTTAACGTGGAATTCGGCCTACTTTCTACTCACCATAATCCACAAATGCCTCCAACCAAGGACTTCACCACCACTTTATTGATTCAACAACACAAGCTCACAAAGAGCAATACATAAGTCACAACACTTAGGAAAAAAAATATTTCTTTCACTTTTGTAGTGCTTTTTTATGAATTTACAAAAGTATGAATAGAGCACTCAAAATTGATTTTATTTGTTTGTTTGCAAATAAAAGCTCTAAAAAAGTTATCTAAATCTCTAAAAGAAAGCGTATTTCTAGTCTTCAAAAACTTTAATGTTCATTGAAAATAACGTCTAACAGACGACGACATTAAATGCACACAACAGTCGAATTGAAAGTCCACTGGCTCACTAGTTCATACTTCTACTGGCTCATTGGTCGAATGGCTCGCACCTTGTCACACTTTATCGCGCTTTAGATTTGCCTCTTCACGCCTCGAATTTTTAGGCTCAATCAATCTGTGCTTTGTTGTACTAAATCGATTTGTTGGTGTACTTCCAGTTACTCCCCCTCAATAAGTGCTCCCTCATTATTTTATAATAAACAACAGTAAATTATGAATGCTCAAAAGCAAAAGACCAATCCATCAAACATACAATTATCTCCCCTTTAATCATATTAGTGTTTCTCCCCTTTTAACCTCATCAAAAAGATTTATACAAGGTAGTAAGCAAAAGAATCAGGAGAAGCAATCATATTAAATAGCCATGTATGACATTCAACAAAAAGGTTATAGAGATATCCAAAGATGGAGTTCCCAACATAGAGCAAACAAGAAAACTTAAATAGATAGGAGGATCAGGATGAAGATGAATGTTGTAGAAGTGATCCATGAATCCTTGAATATCAAAACTAGAAGATTCAAATTCTGAGTGAAGATAAGAAATTTGGTTCTATATAGTATCAAATTTAGAGTCCATAAGAGTCCAAAGCTTCTGCAGAGAGGAAATAGAGAAATTGGGAGCTGAAGAACCAGAAGGGGGAGCTGGAGGCTCATCAACATCACAATTTGTGTCTAAACCAGAACTAGGGAGTAGAGCACCACTACCAACTAAAGGCTCTAAGGGCTTCTTTCGCACCCATCTCCTATCTTATATTTTCCATGTCGCTGAACTGATGGTATTGAAAGAGAAAGTAGAAACTTGAACTGGGCGAGTCTCAAAGCAGAACTCCATACTTTTACTTCTTAATAACTGTGTAATCAATTTATTTCCTCTTAGAACTACCTGAGCAGACTCATTAGTCATGTTCTTAAAAGTCATAAACACCAATTAAAAAAATGAATCTTATCCCCTATTAAGATATGAACCATAAGCCACAAATCCTACTGGATTATTGTAGTTTGTTATCCCTTGCATGATACATAATTATCTATCAAGAATTAATGGAGAACCCAACGTATAAGAGAAAAACAATAAGACTATAGATTGTGTGGTTCGCGTCAATTTGGACCAATATCAGTTATAGTAAAGAACTCCTCATAATATCGAGCTACATCAAATGTACTGTGCATTCTAACCCTAATATCATCAACCCCATTCAAGCTACAAACATCATGATGTGATATCTTAAGCTTTCTACCATATATATATGAATGCAACATAGGTCGCTTAAAACTTGAGCTATTGAAACCAGCCTCCATTTAAAAACTCAAACTACAATCATACTCCAAATAATTAGTTAAATTGCAATAAAATAACCTAACAACCTCCTCATTAACTTTAGGAGGAAACGACATTGTATATATAATATTATTTATAGCTACTCCAATCATTTGAGGAATTCTAAAGAACTGTAACATTACTGCATTTTAATTCCTAGCTACATTAATTGGAAGATCTTGGAACAAGGCATCCCTACCAGAATGCTTTCTAGATGGGAAGAGAAACCCATCAAAGGCTAGTAGAGTAGATGGTGCACGGCTCTTGGCAGTTCTTGGAGGCACGACTTAAAGAATCAGAGTAGAGAAAAGGAGATGAAGTGCAGAAAGAGGGAGAAAGAGAAAAAAAGGGGAGGGGAGTAGGGGGTGGGGTGAGAGATGGTAGGTAGGTAGTGGGTAGGTAAATGGAGGAGAGAGATAATGAAGGTAGAGAAGAAAAGAGAGGTAGAGAGAAGGTTGTAGGAAAAATTTTTGTGTTAGAGAGAGAGAGAGAGAGAGACGAGAGAAAAAGAAATGACAGAGAAGAAAATCGTATTTATATGCATGTGAAAAAGATCACCGACGAGCAAGTGCATGGGATACCGACGAGTCAATAAGAACAATTTTTTTTTTTGAAAAAAGCAAACCCACAGAGTGGATCGAGGGTCAAATTGAGCCTTTGGGGAAGAGACTGATGAGCTGATGCAAGCTTTAGGCAAAACAGAGGCTAGCGAGCCTCATGTCGAGCCTTTGATAGTTATACTAGCGAGCTGGTCCTTATTAGACATGCATCAAATAAAAAGAGGTTATCTCATAAACAGAGCAAATATATTCATGTATGATATTTAATAAGTTGGTCATCCCAAAAACAAGTTCTCGATCATCTTGACTCCATGATATTTAGCACTCATCATTCTTAATCATGCCCAATTTTCTTTTTAAAGTGCAAAAACGATCGTCACTCAACGGTTTTGTAAAAATATCATCAACTTGATTGTTTGTATCAACAAATCCCAAGTTGATATCTCTATTTAGAGCATGATCTCTAATGAAATGATGTCTAACTTTGATATACTTGGTTCTTGAGTGTTGGATCAGATTTTTTTTTTTAAATTTATAGAATTAGTGTTATCTCATTGAATTTGTGCATTTTCATATTTTAAACCATAATCTAGCAAAGTTTGTTTCATCTATAAAACTTGTGTACAACAGCTATTGACAGCTATATACTTAGCTTCAGTAGCTGAAAGCACAATCGAATTTTGCTTCCTTGAGTGCCAAAACATTAGGGAGTTTCCAAGAAAGTGGCATGTGTTGCTTGTGCTTTTCCAACCAACTTTACACCCAACAAAGTTAGCATCGGAGTATTCAACTAGATCAAAAGAGTTAAATTTTGTATACCACAAGCCAATCTCAATAGTGCCTGCAAGATACTTAAGTGTGCGTTTTACTGCACTTAAGTGTCATTCTTTTGGGTAAGATTGAAATTTTGCATATATACATATTGAGAACATGATATCAAGTCTGAAGTTGTTAGATATAAGAAACTATCTATCATGCCTCTATAAAGTTTTTCAAAAACATTTTCCCATGTTCATCTTTGTCAAATTTCACATTTGTGGTCATAGGTATAGGCTTTTTTTTTTTTTTTTTTTTGTAATTATCCATTTTAAACCTTTTCGAGAGTTCTTTGGTATATTTTGATTGATTTATGAAGGATTCATTTTCATATTGCTTTATTTGAAGACCTAGAAAATAGTTGAGCTCTGTCATCATGTTCGTTTCAAATTCTTTCTTCATGGATTCAACAAATTCATTGATAAGACTCATATTAGTAGCTCCAAGCACAATGCCATCCACATAGATTTGCACAATCAATGTGTTTAACTTTTGATTTTTGATAAATAGAGTTGTGTCATTTTTTTTCCTCTAAAAATCCGTTGTTTAATAGGAAACTACCAAGTCTATCATACCAGGCTCTAGAAGCTTGCTTGAGACCGTAAAAAGCTTCGTTTAATTTGTAAATATGACCAGGGAATTCATTATTTTCAAAACCTGATGGTTGCTCTACAAAGACTTCTTTTTTTCATAAAACCATTTAAGAAAGCACTTTTGATATCCATTTGAAAAAGAGTGAAATTTTTTAATCAGTAAATGTTAAAAGCATTCTAATAGCTTCTAGTCTAGCAACTGAAGTAAAGGTCTTATCAAAATCTATGCGTTGTTCTTGATTACATCCTTTAACAACTAATCTAACTTTATTTCTTGTTATTATTCCAGCTTCATCTAGTTTGTTTCTATAAACCCATTTAGTTCCAATAACTGGTCTGCTATCAAGTCTAGGAACCAAGTTCCAAACTTCATTCCTTGTGAATTGATTTAATTATTTTTGCATTGCTTGAATCCAAAATTTAGCTTTTAAAACTTCTTTTATATTTTTAGGCTTAGTTTGGGATAGGAAGACAATATTACTCATGCTTCTTAGGGAAAATCTTGTTTGTACTCTATTAGAAGGTCCACCCATTATTAGATATTTTGGAAGTGATCGTGCATATTTCCATTCTTTAGGAAGATCATTGTTAACAGATATAACATTTAGTGCCTAATGGATGAAAATATGATGTTAGATTTTTTTCCTTTCCAAAGATGACAACGGGTTTTCTTAAGAATTAGTCTTATGAAACTCTATTTGATATATAACATGCAGTGTAATAGCTTCAACATAAAAGTATTTAAGTAAATTATTTTCACACAACATGGTTTTAGCCATTTCAGTTAAAGTTTTGTCTTTCCTCTCGACTACACCATATTGTTGTAGGGTTCTAGGTGTTGAAAAAATATGTTCAATGCTATATTTGTTGCAAAAATCATCCATTTCAAAGTTTTCAAATTCTCCCCCATGATCACTTTAAATAAATACAATATTAAGACCTTTTTCATTTTAAACTTTCTTGCAATATATAAAAAAGGCATGGTTTGTTTCGTCTTTAGATGCAAAGAAGAAAGTCTATGTATATTTATCAAAGTTATCAATAATTACCAAGATATATTTCTTGCCTCTCAAACTAAGATTTTGAGTAGCACCAAATAAGTCCATATGCAATAGCGCTAATGGCCTAGAAGTACAAATAACATTCTTAGACTTAAAAGAAGTCTTAGTTTGCTTTTATTATTGACATGCTTTATCAAATCTTATCCTTTTGAAAGTTTATTTTTGGAAAACTTTGGTAAGATTCTTTTTAACAAGTCTTGAAATTACATCCATGTTGGCATGTCCTAATTTTTTATGCCATAGCCAACTATTGTCATTTTAAAAGTATAGAAAAGTTTCATTTGATGATTTAAAATCATCTAGATTGATTTTGTAAATATTTTCTTATCTATACCCTTCAAAATAAGTTTGATTGTTGTCAATTATTTTAATAGAAAATTTATTGGTAAGAAATGTTATGATAATACCATTATCACATAATTGACTTACACTAAGCATATTATGTTTTGAATCATCAACCAACAACACATTCTTAATAATTAAATCTTTGTTTACAAAAATGTTACCTTCACCAAGAACTATTGACTTGAGATTGTCTCTAAAGGTAACATTCCCTTGGTCTTTCAAGTCCAAAGATGTGAACTTAGATGCATCTCCAATCATGTGTCTAGAGCAATCACTATCTAAGTACCATTTGTTGTTTTCACTTGAAGATTCTTACAAAATAGAGGATTATTTCCTTGGTACCTTTTTGAGTTAGGGTCTTTTTTGTTTAAGTGTAACAAAAATTTTCTTTTTAGGAACTCAAACAAACTTGCCTTTATGATTCAAATGCATGGTTTTTCTTATCACACAACTATGTACAATATGATCAGATTTGCCATAGTAGTTGCATGTCCTATGAGTAGCTTTTACAAAATGAGTTTTGTGGGATTTGCAGCTACTTTCATTATTATAGCCAACTCCATATTTATTTGAATAACATCTTTGATTTTAAAGAAGTGTGTTCAAATTCTTTTTTCCTTTTGTGAACTTGGCTATAGTTGCTTTTGAATCATCTAAACTAGCTTTTAATAAAATATTTTTCGTTTCTTAGTTCATGTAGATCCTTTAAAATTTCATTACTACTACTAACACATGCAACATTATTATTATTTGTGGTTTTAATTTCAAGATCAAGTAAAGTCAATTTTAATTGTTAATTTTTCATTGATCTTATTTAACTCATTATTTTTGCTTATTAGCTTCTTATACTTATTATTCATCTTTTCATTTTCTAATTTTAAAATATTTATTTCTTCATGCAACTTTTAATTTTCTATTTTAATCTTCTCATGCTCAATTCTAAATTCATCCAATTCTTCTCCTACATCCATCATTAATATTTTAAGCATGCTGTTCTTTTTCTCTACTATTACTAACTTAATGCACACATTATCATGATAAGTTTATTTCACTCTACTCTATTCAAAGGAATTTCGGCTTAATTTGATGTATGTTTGGATAAATTCTTGTGAATCTGGTGTTTTTAATGTTCAAATATTGGTTCTCAATTCCTGGAATCAAAATAAGTAGAAACTAAGTGACCTAAATGAGATTGGAGCAAAACAACATAATTTGTTTAAAAATAAAACTGGTCGAGCCTTGCAAAGTGCTTATAAAGGCCTAAACTTCAACGCAAATTGGTCTATCACGCCTTTGATGTGACCCTTGACGTCTGTTTTGAGGGGATTGAGCTCTAGAATTGAAGGACAACTTCTATCACGCCACACTATCAATCCCTAAACTTAACTTATAACAAATGCTGGATGAAGAACATACTTTTACTTAGAAGAAGAACTTGAGTTGCACCCTCCATCACACCAATCGAAGTAAAATAAAAAGTATTAAGTCATATTCTTTGGGGATCATTAAAATCTATAATACTTAATTTCAATATATTATCTAGTCAATAAAAAACTTAACAAATATATGCATGTTTTTAAGGAAAAATTGTAAGATAAGCTTGCTAATTCAAGAAAGAACTTATGATTTACTTCACTGAGTTCTTATCATGTGAGTTCTTAACAAACTCAACGAGTAGTTTGCTGGGCATACATGTACTGTCGGATTTACTAAGGTAAGTTAAACCTTCTCTCAAGATTAAGAACTCTATATCTAGATTAAACCACCATAATCGCTTCAAAAGTTATTAACAACCTAGATCCACATAAATATTAGGAATCCTTTGATTAAAACTCATTTTAATGAAATTAAAATCAAGTGATAAAAAGCTTCACCATCCCTATCTGTAGGTGATTATGTGTAAGGACCCGATATCACCCTATAGTTGAAATAGGAGATAACGGTTCCCCAACCACATATAACCTATAAGATTATATGTAAGGTTGCCTGAAAGAATTGTTTGAGTAATTGTTTATCTAATTCCATGAAGATAATATACAATAGGAGACATAGATTTTTTTTTCTAACCTTAAACAAGACTATACTACTACACTACCAACATATCTTACAAAGGAAGTACAACTTAACTTTTAAATAGCTAAGTATATATACACATATATATACATATTACATCCAAAGGCTTCTTACAAGCATTAACCAAAATCCTCAAAACACAACCCTAAATTAACACATTAATTACATCATCAACCAAAAAGAATCACATCTAATCTATTACATTCATAGGGTTCCATTGAGTCCATGGTAATCTTTAATCCTCCAACCCATCAAGAAAATCTTCAAAGTCGGTTCCGTACCCCATACTCGTATAGAACTCATCGGAGTCATCACCTAAAATGGATAAAATATGAGCCAAAGGCCCAGTACACAAGTAATGAATACAAAATGCGAAGTGGATCACACATTCTTAGGCTAAATGCATTATGCAACAATCATTTGTTTATTATTAAGTTTTTAGTTAGTAAAACAACGCGGGAGTATTCAAACTCCGAACAACAAGGATCTAGTATTACACCCGCCTCCCTGAGTGGTCCCTACTGTTCATACAGACTAGGCAGCCCCACCTTTCGGCGTAGCCCGTAATACTAGGGGTTCCTGAGTAACGCATCACGATGCTCAGGGGGTTGATATGAGCAGCTCGGATACTCATATCTCCTAAACAATTTTATCCATTAACGCGAAAGTACCCTGTCCCCAATCTGAGCAGGGTGCCGCTCTCCGAACCAGATTCAACAGCAAACAAAGACAATCAACACTCATATAACAATGGGATTTTCTTAATTTAAGTAGTTTGATTTTGATGCCTATCCTAGCAAAGAGACAAGCAAGTAACTGCGTACCTGCGATAGCTCAGGAATTAACGAGGTTGACTGGGCGAGGATCTATCATTGTTTAAATCAATATTGAATTTCACACTTAGCTTAAGTACTAATTAACTAGTTGAAAATATAAATAAATCAAAGAAATCCAAATAAATTAATACAAAGTCATAATAAAGCATTTAAACATCCTAGTATATCCTAGATCGCTTAACAAATACTTAATTGGTTATATATCAAACTTCAGAAAATTTTAAAGAAATTTTTTAAAATTGAAAAGGGCAAGGGATATGCCGGCACTCAAAGCAGGCAGCTTTGAACCGGTGTTCGATACTCTGAAAATCAACACTGCCAACACTGGCAGCGTTCAAGGGTACGCTGGCCGCCTTCATTCTACGTCGGTAACTTTGAGCCGGTGTAGAATGAAAAATCCAAATTTCCAAAAGTTTATAGAGAGGTAGAAACCGGTAGTGTATCCATGTACGCTGGCAGCTTCTCACTCTACGCTGGCGGCTTTGGAATCCCAGTAGCCGGCATACAATATGAAAGAATGAACGCTGGCTGACTTTTCCAGTGAAAGCTGGTGGCGTTCAATCAACCTTAAAAATTTGATTCTGTTGGCTTCCAACACCGCCTATAAGCCGGTGGCGTAAAAGCCCCAGATGCCGCATACGTTCAAATTTTAGCCTATATGAAAATGTCTTGATTTCCCCTATTTTATTACAACTTTGTTCATTTTTTTAAAAATTCCCTAAACTTAATCCAAACTTTCTAAAGCTTGTTATATGATCCAAATACTATCCTAACAACATGAATTCTACTTCTAATCAACAAAACTCTAATCACACTTCAAATTCACATCTCAACTACTCAATCTTCAATCTTCCACAATACTCATCCCCACACATCAACACTCATATAGGATATAAACTACCACTCCATTAGCCACATAATCTCATTCAAACTATCATCAATGCACCAAATCAATCCCACACCAATTATCACATCAAAATCATTTTTATCTAACATTTACAAACAAACACAATATAAAGAACATAAAATAAAAGATAAAGTTTGCATTAAACTCACATGACTAAATCTTGGCTTGGAATGATGTTCAAATCCTAAAGCTTGTAATAAATCTTGCTTAGGTTTAAGATTTTGGGATGAGAAAGGAAGAAAGAAAGAAAGAAAAAAAAAAGAAAATTCGTATAGGGAAATAGGGCTGCCAAAAAGAGGTAAAAAACATGTCTAAACAAAGTCAATTGTTATCCAAACTTAGCCATTAGGGGTATATTTGTCCTAGGATTAATTTAGGCAAATTTCAATGCATTTGAATTGTATTTAAGCTTAAAAAGTGGGCTTAAATTTTGAAAAAATTCTGTCACAAATCCTAAGCTATTCAAAAGTAATTTGATTAAATTCTAAACATGACACATGCATATTAATTTGAAAAAGACACACATATTCATTATACTATACACACATTTATACATATCAAACAATAATATTAATTTCATAATACTATACACATATAAAATAACACATTCACTAATTATATTAAATAAGCACACACACACACACACACACACACACACACACATATATATATATATATATTATTTCGATGACACATTAGTATGTAATTTAAGGAATTCATGGCTATTTCATTATGAGTAACTTCATTAGCAGCTAGATATATTCAAAAGAATGATTTCTCGGGTTGTTAAATGAAATCATACATGAATTTACATGTGCACTCACATAAACTCATAAATTAAGGTTTAAGCTACTAATTATAAGTACCACAGCCAATTTTCAATTTAAACACATTACAATCACATGAATCTGTAATCCCAAGTTTTTCCATAAGTTAAGCTTATAAGATAGAATTAAAATAAATATATATTTAGTATAAAAGTTAGAATGAGTGGTCTAGTTAGTAGATTTACTTATATTAGCACATCTAGAAAAAGTTAAGAGTGAACAAAGACTTAAAAATTTCAATTGATCTATTTCAAAATTTTCTATCAATTTATTTTACTTTTAAATTTTCTTATAACTCTAAGTAATAAGAATTTTATTATAAACTATCTTAAGAAAATTTTTATTTAAATAAATTTCTAAATTAAATTAATCAAAATTTGCTTTAATTTTAATCATTGTTTATCAATTTCTTAGGTGTAAAAAACCCGATTATTCATGCAAATGCAAGCCTAATATTCATATAAACCCAAGCCTAAAACTCATTTTCCTCATCTTATTTAACATGCACTTGCCCACACACAATAACTCTTTTATGTGCAAAAAGTCAAAGTTGGCATTACCTAATATAAGAGATAATTATCAAAGTTATTTGACAAAATTAATCCCTAAAATCCCTTATAATAGGCTCCACTTTCCTCTCTCTAAACACAAAATTTCCTTCATTAGATTTTCTCTCAAATTCTCCTAGAATTCACTTCAAGCTTCCATCTATAAGTCAAGACTAAATTAAGTAAAGTATTACTTACTATTGTTTTGTTAATCTTGTAAGATAGGTAATTTTATTTTAGTGTTCAAGATGGATAATGTTGAACATAGGGTTGTTAAGGATTTTGATGTTAGATAGGTAAAAATTAAGTAAAGTAAATGATAGTTTAAACTTGAAATCATAGATGTAATAGAATTTTGTTGGTTGAAAAAGTTAATAATATGTATAGACAAGTGTAGGGTAAGTGTGTATGTGTATTGTCAATATGAAGGTGTAGGGGATACATATAAACCTTATGTGTTGATGTTGAAGTGTCTTTGTTAGAAATAAGATCATAGAAATTTGTTGGAAAGTTTAAAATGCTAAAATTTAGAAACATAATCAAGGGTTTCACTGATAAAGGGCGTAATAAATGGTGTTATCGTCTCAGGTATTGAATTTTGTTTATGTTTTGCACGACAATAGGTGTTATCATTCTTGTGATGGTCTTAAAGAAAATTTTTTAAACCCATCATAGACATGATTGAACCCATGATTGTCTTTGTGCCATGTACAAAATTTGTAACACCTATGATCATAGGTGTGATGATACTCGTGATGGTAATCATGGCATTGATCACAGCCATGACTGGTCCCCTATTTTTCTATATAAAACGAATAATAATATAAAATAAAATATATGTATACAAATACTAGTCTGGGATCTTTTGTAAAATCTTATTCAATTTAGGTCATAGAATTATAGATTGAGGATATGTTAAGTTTATAATACTTGGACGACTTAAGTAATTAATAAATTGTATGTAGTTAAGTGATACCTATACATAGTACTCTATAACTTCTTAAAGACCAATGAACTAAGTAAATAATTAAATGAATTTAGGATACTTAGGCACTAATAGAAAATACTATTTAGTTATATACTTAATAATGTAAGTTTGTTATCTTATAGGAACCATAAATTAAGATCTGGATTTTCCAATAGACTATTACGATGATTAAGCCAAGATGCATAGGTGAGTAACTTGAATCTTCTCATATTGTGTGTTTTATAATATAGTGACACATATTATAAAGTATAATGGAAACCGATTATATGCTTGGGGACTGAGAAATAATGCATGTTGTATGTTGTGTGAGTGAATGACAAATTTTAATATTAAAAGTGATAACTATTTACTTGATAATGATTATGTAATGTGAATTGAGAATTGTCTGAAATTGATGTGGTCATTAAGTAATTTGGTATAATTCTTAATTGACCCTTAAGCTAAATGGACATGCATCGCATGACAACATAAATTGCATTTGCATGGTATTCACGTCGCTTATTAGCACATCGATTCTATGGTAATGCTATATTAGTCCAATAAATCTGGCTCTGCTAAAGGTTACCATTAGGCTGTTAGCCCCATAGGAACTAAGTAGGCATCAAAGAACGTTGCCTAAGTTGGAGTTGACATTGAGATACTAATAGCTAGTGGAGTTTCGTAGTTTCTAAGGTGAAGTTAAGATTATGATACTTAAATATAAAATAGTGAATAAGTTAGAAAAACTTCTCCGCCCTTAATTCTTAGTTTCTTCTAGGCGTGAATTACTAAAGCCAATCCTTTATCCCCCAAGAGATGGTGCAAATCTTCGTTGTTTTGGATTATGGTCATCCAAATTGTATTTGTTATATTGTTGATTGTTGCATTGAATATGTTTGTTAATTAAACATTGCTTTACTTTGGTTGAATTGTGTTAAGATTTAGTTATTCACTGCGCTTCATCATGCTCACGCTCCTTTAGATTGCTTATTTACAAGAATTAAAGGGAAGAATCTAAACTACGAAGTGGAAGCTAGTATAAGATGTCAATGAAGTTTAAATAGGAACTAAAGAGAGTATAATTGTATATGTAATGAAGTCTTTTGGAGATTAATAATTATAAAATTGTATAATGAAGTCTTCTAAAGACTAGTGGTTATAAAGTTGTAATGTAATGACTAAGACATTTTGTAATGTCAATCCAATATGTGACTTACATGCATGTAATATCTTTCTTATTCTAAACAACCATTTGGTCATGTTCTAACTATCCATGCCACTAAGTATTCTAGGTATCTTATGTTCATGTATCTTTCTAGAAGCCTTAGATAGATTCATACAAATATATATGACTTTAATTTGTTACATGTTACATGTTACATGGATACTATTAGGGTACCATGTGGAGGTGTGACAAAATCTAGCTTTAGATTCACAAATCCTAAGTTAAGATGATTATTTCTTTTTGGATATGAACATTAAAAACAGATTCAAGAGAAATAATATGAAATGGAAATGAATATTACAGATTAAGTACAAAAATCTTACAAGAACAAACGTCAGGTTTAATATGAATTTACCTATAAAACTTGAATTTCTTGCAAAAGAATAGTTTATTTCACTAGAAATTGTCACACTACTCTATTCTAGGTCAAAAATTTGATACATATGGGACAATATTGTTACAATGTCTATGCACTTTTATTTCCAAGCATAGAAATCATGAATATTTTTTTTTGGCTAATGTGGCAGATTCTTTTTAATAGAATTTTTACATATTCTTATGTGTGTATATAGGGTAGCATATTCTTGATAGCAAAAACAAGATCACTTATCGTAGCTTGGATAGCAAGCTTAAAGTTAGCTGCTGTAGAAGCTGTAACTTCTCATCAGGGGGCATGATTTGTATTCAATTTATATCACAATAGGCACAACTCTAGGCGTGATTTGTACTTTTGCCTTGTTCTTTTGCCCACAATTCATTTTCTAAAGGCACGGTTGAATCTAGTCTACAATTATTTAGTTGTTTTACTCCAAATTTGGTTCAAATCACTTTGTTTCTTCTCTTTTTGATCTTAGGAGTTGAAAAACGATATTTTCACTATAGTAGTACATATGTATAGGAATTTATGTGATAATGGATCAAATCAAGCATGAGTTCCTATGAATTGAGTATAGTAAAAATGACTAATCAACAACATTGTAACCATGGTTGCTGATTTACCCTCAAATGGCGAAACATATATATGAAGTCTCCAATGTTGATGTTGATCCTTGTTAACTCAATCCGCAAAATAACTATATAGATCTTCAAACAATTGAATAAAGATATTAAATATATTCCAAATAGCTAAAAAGAGATTCCTCTAATGTTGGATATTTTTCTTTTTTTTTTTTCCATTATAAGAAGACCTTGTCGTAAGAAGACAAAACAACAGATCATGAATTACATCAGCGATAAAGAAATGGGTTGATATTTAATATATCTTATTCATTAGCAAACAATAAAGCTCCATAGCTTGCAAAGACGACAATGGAAAGAAATTATAATTATTATTTATTGGATTGACTTTAAATCCATGGAAAAAGATGAAATCAACGAACAATGGATTCGGTTATATATTATTCTCGTCGTTGTCAAAAAAAGATTAATTTTCATAGAAGGAAAAATATCAACTTATGTAAGTTTCCTTAAACCTTTATAATCTTAAGAACTTTAAGGGTCTAATTTTATATATGTCGCTTGGATACCTCTTGTTAGAATTTAATTAAATCTAAATTCCTAATCAAAACCAGCATGGTTAACATATGTGAAAATTAAAGCATAGAATAAAGTGGAAGCGTATATTGTTCACTTGCATCGCATCAATTCCAAATGTGTGTAATTTTTTAGCTGTTGTATGTGCAAACTTCTTTCTATGAACAATAAGAAACTCTATAAATGAGACTAAGTAAGAGAATCGTAGAATGCATTTGGAGGCTCTCGTAAATATGTTTATATAGTGCATAGGTAATCAGGGACCATAACCCTAGATATCAAACATGTAGGCAAAACTACCAAAAGAGCTATATATATATATATATATATATCAGTAGTACTCCTGGAGTATCTGCATGTATAAATAGATATATATATATATATATTATAAGCCACACTAATACAAGATGATAATGCCCTATTATGATATTATTAATTGATCACTAATACATGGACCAAATAATTTAACTTATTTGTGATAGACATATAAAAACCTTTTATACAATTGCATGTATATCCACATACCTTTAAGTGTCAAAACCATAAATGCACATAAATTAAGTCCAAATTCTAACATTACAATCCGAAAATAGTTGAGCTGTGCTTAAGCTCAAGCTATTCAAGTAGTTTATCAATTCAAGCTCAAGTTTTATAATATTTAACTCGATGAGTCCGTTAGCCCAATCGAGCTCGAATTGAGTATCAATATTAACTGAGTTTAAACCAAGTATGGATATTAATATTATCTAAATTAATATAAAAATATTTTTTAATAAATTTAATCTAAACATGTTTAATTGAGTTGAGCTCCACCTCATAATTTTAACCTTGATCTAACTTAAGCTGAGCTGGAATTTTAAAATTTTAAGTGAGGTCAAAATTAGATCTCAGTTTTGTACCATCTTCGTCCAGCTCAGTTGGAGCCCCAAATTGACCATGGTTTGAGTACAGATAGGCGTTGTTTGTTACCTATGAACAATATCTCTAGCTAGATTTTGGAGAATAAGAACATGGGCAACAATTGTTAAGTGAATCATTTTGGGGTATACGATTTGTCCACATACTAACATAATTGTTATAATTGTTTTCAATATTGGAATGAGTTATTTATCTAACGCGTGGCATTCTTCTTATGGCTAGAGACAAGTGGCCAACTCTCATCCACCTTAGACTAGATCTTATTAGTCAACTGGCTACTTAATCTTTTTTGAGGAAGAACATATTATGTTACATTTCCTCATCTCCCTTCACATCAAGCAATGGAGAAGAAAAGTCATGTATTAGTGTGGAGTTAGGTTACTATTTGAGGTATGTTGCAGGCTCTTTAAGCTGCCGACGAGCAAATATATTCATATATTATTAGAGCTTATTATTGAAAGCATTTAAAATTTTTTCTTTAATCAAACTATGTGTGGATTTTTTCTAAAAATTGAACTAAATAATAATTTACGATTTGGTTTTCTTTCATTCCCAATATAGTTTGGGTTGTAAAACTTTCCAAATCCTTAAATAATGGTTTAGGAATTACAGGTTTGTATAACATGTAATTTTATCTAAATATGTACTAAATTTATTTAATACTAGCAAGTATTTAATCTAGGGATAAGCGGGTATCCCTATTATATAAGATAAGTACTTATATCTAACTCGACCATGTAGAGTCCGGATGGTATTGAAAGTCATAAAGCAAGATATGAGATAGTTTTTCTGAAATTTGCTCTCATAGGATAAGGTACAAGCATCATAGGTATAAGATATTTATACTCTATATCCACCTTGAACTTTTACTCAATTACATAAAGGGTATAAGTTCTAAGGTACTTTTACATTTCATGAAACATGTACTTTATTAAAAAAATTATGAAATAATATAATAATAATACTCTATGTTTCATTTTGCAATCATTTTCTTTGTTTAAGGTTAAACTTTTACTATTTTATTGTGGAAGTACTTGTAATGTTTATATTGGAAGAATTTCGATTGTATATTCTTGAACTTTTTAACTTATATAGAGTGTTATGTATATTCTTAGGCAAAAATAACAAGAAGTGCTTCCAAAGTTTTTTTTTTTAGAATTTGTTAAATGTTTGAATTTTTTTTTGAAATCACGTAATCATGTTATACAAGTGTTTGTTATAATATTCTGCATATTATAAAACTTGTGATATTAAAAAATATTTTTTTAATTCCTTAAATAGGCTACTAATAATGAATATATAAATACAAGGTAATTTCAATTATTACGTAAGTTGTATATATTATTAAAACACTTTAAATCTTAAAAAATAAAGAAAGTTTATAGGTTCCATTGGGTATTTTGTCTTCTATAATTTTTATAGGGTATAAGGTGGGAACCATTATACAAGGTGCTATAAGGTCAGTTTCGGATATAAAACTTCGAAGTTTTAGAAATTTTGGCTTTAGAGACAAAAAATTCTGTCTCTGAAAGTGAAAAATCTGTCTCTAAAGACTTTCAGAGACAGAATTTCCGTCGCAAATTTCTGTTTCAAAAATCATCGTCGCTATTCTTTTAGAGATAGATTTATTTTCCGTCGCAAATTTGCTACGGAATTTCTGTCGCAAATTTGTCTCTGTTTTATAATTAGTTATTTTAAATATCCAATTAGTAAATATTAAATAAAATTTTCCGTCGCAAATTTGTCTCTGATTCTAAGACAAATTACTAAAAAAATACACATTTGCCTCTTATTTATCCTTCCCAAGAGGTCACCCATCATAGAATGCTACATACTAAGCACACTTAACATTGAAGTTTTCACAAGCACTAAACCGATAAACCAATTCGTATCTTCATGAGTAAAGTTCCACTACTGTTTATTTAAGAGATACCACAATTTACAATATTATAACTATAAAACATTTTTATATCTTTTATAGTTTATTTTTATTTTATAATTCACTTTACATATTTATTAAGGATTTTCATTAATATTTTATTAAAATAATATATAATATTAGTATATACAATGTTTACATTTTATAATAATTATTTTAAATTATATATTTATTATAAATATATAATATTTTCAGTAGTATATTCTAATTTTTTTCCAAATATGATATTATTATTAAAAAATATTATATATTATGTAAATATAAATAATATTATACATATAAATTTATATATATATTTAATGATATATAATATAATTATACTTTTTACATTAGTTATTTAATATTTATATTAAATTAATAAATTGTATATTTTTAATTAAGTGTTTATTTTTTTTATTTCATTTTTGTTGCACTTAATAAATTATAATATAATGTAAACAATATAAAAATATATTTTTCATTATTATATTAATAAAATAATATATAATACCAATTTAAATATATTTAACTAATTATTATATTACATATTTTATTACTTAAATATACTATATTTTTACATAGTATATTATTTTTTCCTCAAATATGTTATTATATTTTAAATAAAATATAGTATGTAAATATAAATTATGTAAGATATATATAATAAATTTTTTTACATTAAAAAATATATGAATAGTCATAATAAATAATAATAAAAAATTATAAAAAACATGAATATATTTTTTATTAATATATTATTAAAATATAATATATTATATATTTGTATATGTTTAAATATACTAAGTCTACATTTTATGTTAATTATTTTATTTTACATATATTATTATTGAAATATACTTTATTTTTAATTAGTATTTTATGATAATACTTGCATATAACATATTATATTATTATTATACACTATTTTATTAAGTTGTATAATTTGAGTTTTTATATAAGTTATTATGTAAAAGAATATATAATAAACATAAATAATATTTATGTTTTAAGTACTATTTTTAATTTATACTTTATTATATATAAATGTAATGTAATGTTAAATATAGTATAAATAAAATATATATAATTAGTTGTAAATAACAAATGATTATACATATTATAGTTATATATAATAAAATTAATTTACAAATATAATATATGTCCTTATTATATAATGCACATTTATATATTATATTAGATATGTATAATTTAAAATAAATTTTAAAGATAATTATTTATATATACATATATGTAATAATTTAGTTTGGAGACAAATTTGCAACAGAATTTAAAAAAATAGAAATTGGCGCTAAAATAATTTATTTCTCTAAAATCAGAGACAAATTTGCAACGGAAAAATTTTCGTCGCAAATCAATGTGTAATCCGTCGCAAATTCCGTCGCAAAAGCATATAAAAATTAGAAGATTATTCATAATTCATGTCATCATAAATCCGTCGCAAATCTGTCTCTAATTCATTTTTTTAGAGACAGAAATTTTCCGTCGCAAATTTTCTGTCTCTAAAGGCTAGTTTTCTAGTAGTGTTCATACATTATACCTTACAAGGTAAAGTATGAGTAAGACTTTATACCTAACTACCTCCAACCCCTAATTTGATAATATAAGAGGTAAATCAAGTGAACAATAATGTAATTGAAATATTTTAAATGTTCATTACCAACTAGTATACTAATATATATTCCAAGTCAATGTCTCTATATAATTTATAGATTATAAATAGGAAAGTTAAATAATTATATGTTCTAATAATGCAAACTAAAAGGTCTTTTAAGTACTATCTATTAGCATAAGAAATGTTTTAGTTAGAATAAAATATTACTACATTTTGCTGAAATGGTTTGATGTGGATTTATAGATTGCTAGATTTACTATTTCAAGCCAATCGTGAATTTATGACATGGTTTGATTTATAAACTTTTGTACCAAATCATTAGAAAGTCACATTTTTTGTTTGGTTTTTTTTTTTTTGGACAAAGTAGTTGAATTTGTTGTGTTTTTTTTTTTTCTTTTTTTTTTCCCCACTTATACATAATAGAGGAGCATAGTTTCTAAAAGACTAATTATACATTTATCAAATGATCTGTACTTTACATTGTAAAAACCTTATTTATTTATGGTTCTCAACAAGTAAATATACGGGCGCATGCTAAGAAGACAATTTATCTATAAAGATACATGTTAATTCCAAGACTTATCTCTTCCAATCACCATTTGTTCATGCCACCGAAGCCTCTTGAGGGTGTTATATGATATTCTCTATACTCTTTTCCTGTCCTTCTTTTAAGATGGAAGGAATTTAAGAGCAATAGCTGGATGTACGTACAGCATTATGATCAAAGATTGTTTATTTGTTGTTTCCAGCTTCAAAGTCTACTTTCCATACTTCCTAATAAATTTCAATAATGGGATAAATTCAGAAGTTGAAGGAAGGAATGGCATTTGGAATAGTACGAGAAAGCTTTACCTAACATTGCATTATTTTCAAATCTTCCCATAATGACACACGCATTGACGTCTATTTATATCATTAATAACGACTATAGTGTCTCTTCGAATACTCAATCTTTAGGGCTACCAAAGATAAACCAAATCGTTATTTTTAATCCTCCTTAGACATCCCCTCAAGGAAATTCTTATAGAACAAATTTTCTTCTAGTTGAATTTTAGCACGCAGTCATCCGTTAATATCAATGTTGCGGGCAAAAAAAAAAAAAAAAAAAGAAGAGTATTTCAATATATTTTCTTAATTCTTGGAAAGAAACTTTTTAAAAAGAAATAGAAAAGCAGTAGTGGCAGGATCGGATGGAATATATAACCACCCCCAAAAGTTCGCAATTCAAATTAAATGTTCATATTCTACGTAATAGTTTGCAAAATTTGGTATGTTAGTTGGCTTAAAACTATGTAAAAGTACTCATCGATTTGTAACACTCAACGTGTTATTATCATCCCGAAAGTGACTAAACAAATTCTAATTTTGCTTTGTGTGTGATAGTAAATGGGTTAATGTGAAAATTTGTACCTAAATTTTTGCAAAAAGTTCAATAAGGTAGTTGAACTTTGTTTTGAAGTTCAATCAAATACTAAAGTTTGAATCTAACAAATTGGATATCTAAACAAAGTTTCTGTAGTCGTTTTTTAATCCTAGTTAAACTTGTTTCAGATATAAAAAAAAAGTCAATAAAAATCTTGTTTATGTATCAAAATTATCAAAACTAAATTTTAGATATGAAAGAATTTCATGAAAATTTTATTCATGTATCAAATTATTCAAAACGAAATTTAAGATACCCTATTAAAGACTTTATAAAAGTTCGAGTATCATTTTTATTATTAATCCATTGTGAATTGCCTTATTTTGTCACCTTGTATTGAATATTTGAAAAATTACAATGTAATGATCCATTAAAGCAAGCAATTTAGTCTATGCCGTAACTAGTTGTAACTACTTATTTTATAAGACAACTCCAACAGTTTGTAATTTACTTTTGTTCATTCAATTCCTTATAAAATCGTATGAAAGCTTTCAAATTCTTACCTCGCCTAAAATATTCGTAATTATCCTCTGCTTCTGCTATATGTTGTACTTGTTGAAAAGTTCCTCTTGTTTCATAATACCTCTAATGTTCGTAACTTTCTAGCGATTTCGCAACAATGAACACTAATAATTCATTGTTTTCTTCTAATGATAGTAATTATCCTTGAATAATGTAATAATTCACATGTAAGTTCTCACTTGCAATCTTATTTTATAATTTTAGTTGTATGAATCGGCTTTCTATTTATGATTGACCTTTTTCCTCATCATAATGGTTATTATTTATTCTTTTTTTTTTTTTCGCTTCTGCGACGTCTATGTGTGACCTTACATCCTTATACTCATAACTTTCATTTGTATAAGATACCCAGCATAGAAGACTAAAACTAAAAAAGTAATATATCTGGAAAATTCATACTATCTATTTTCTTTAAACAATTGAATTTATTCGTAATAATATTGTTTTTTTTTTTAATTTTTAATGACATAACATAGTCATGATTTTATCGATGTTTGGAACTTTACTATTGGCTATTTGGATTTTTTTTCCTTTTATACTTGTTTCAAATTTTATTTATATGTATTTGAAGCCTAACATTTGAAAAGCTATGTTATCTATATCTAATCTATTTTTGATAAAGATAGTAATTTGATTGTGAGAATTGGAACATGAAAATTCACGTATTCAAAAGAGGGAAATTATTAAATAATTTTTATACAATGTAATGTTAGGTATTTCATATCTATATAATTCAAACCCTAATTTTGCATAGAATTCAATAACCAAGATATTTAACAATATGATTTTCACAATACAAGAATTGGGAAGCGAACGCATCTTGATCCATGATGTTTTTCTCCAAAGAAATTGATAAGAATCACACAAACAAATTTTTTCTCTTAACCCTTTTAATTTTGATAGATAATTTTTAATAAAAATGCTATCTTTTTTAGTTAGAAAGAGGACACGTTACATCAAAGTGTGCAGTTACCAAAACAAAACTACCTCCCTTTCATTTTGACCAATGGGAATTTAGCATTATTCCTTTAAATAAATAAAAATCAAATTTTAAAAACCTTAAAAGGAAAGTCACTTAGGTCATAATAAAAATATCCCAACATCTTTCCACTTGGCGCATGTGACATTATTCAACTTTAAAGTTTTTCATAGTAATACATAATGCACAAAAGTGAAAGCTAAATCCTTTCTTAAATTGGCTAGACCATAAATCATCATAGAGTGAAACTAGTATGGATAATGGTGATTGTATGTGTAATATGGCAAGTATGTCATTTGATATAAAATAAGAGGGTTTTATGGTCAACCCTAAAGTATATATAAGAATTATTAAGAAGGGTTAAAGTGTCAAAGGATATTAAATAAGAAGGTTTTATGGTCAAAGTTAAATATAATTTTATTGTGTTCACATGGTAAAGACTTGATTAATAATGGATTTTGGCAAGGTGTACATTGGCTTCAACAACTCCAGCATAGGCTGCTTAAATTGGACATGAACCTAGCATTTTTCCTAAGCAATATATCTCTATAAATAGACCTTTAACCTACGAATTTGTCACACCATTCCTCAGTCAAAACTCTAGATGAATTTGGACACGAGGAAGTTACGTGCGAATAATCGTACGATTTTGGAGTAGGCCTGCATTTAAGCTACCAAACTTTAATTCTAAGCTGCCAGCCTAAATACAATGGATGACAACCTAAACTCTAGCTTGGAGCCTCGAAAGAAATTTTACAAAATTGTGGATTTTGGCCTATGCCGGCATATAGGCCACTGGCGTACCAAAGAAGGTCACTGCTTAATATGCGGCTTTGAAGCTTATTTGTTCCCTCGAAGATTGTAAGCCGCCAGCTTTGTATCCTTCTTGTCTAGCTTATATCCTTACGAGAAGCCACACTATAAATACGTCCTATCTTCTGTCCCATCTCTTATAACCTTTGTTAAACTTTTAGAAACCATAGTAGACACTCTCCAAGGTGGATTTCTTCAAGGAATTGAGTAAATGATCTCTTATATTCCTTTAGTTTGTTTTAGAATGATTCTTTCTTAGATTTTCATTGTTGTTGATGAAGAAGATTGATCATTGGTGGAAGTTGAAGGAAACCCTAAGTGCGGAAATTGGGGATTTGCAGTTCTACAATCAATTGAAGGAAGGTAAGAATCAATCTGGAACTATAATCCATAGATATTAAGTTTTTAGGAAAATTAAATCATATATGTTGTTATGGATGATTAGTGAATGCATAAATAATGATGAACAAGTATTCTTGTGAGTTAGGATTTCTTTATATCATTGGTGTTGATTTGGAGATCTTGGTTCTACAGCCAGGAAGGTGTGAGATCCAACATTCTAGGTAAATATTGAATCCTTTCAATCTTTGTTATGTTAAGAGATGGAATCTTGTCTGATAGTTGTGCTATTTCCAATTGAGGATTTTAGGGTTTTTGAGAAATTTGGAGAAATTAGCGTTCTAGGGTTTTCGTTGTTTGGTGATCTTAGAAGAGGTGTGTAGATCTAATATGGAAAATCTTATGTTTTGAGATTATGGATTTTAGGGTTAGGGTTTAAATATGAATGTGAAAATGGATTTTGAATTGATGTATGTTATTATTCATGTTTTGGTGAATTAGGGTTTATATCTGTGGTAAATGATTGGTGATATTGAAGTTGTGGAAAGTGAATCTAGGTACAACCTTACCATGCTTGTTTGTTTATGCTTATAGGACTAGTTGTTAAATCTGACTAATTTATATTCGACTTTAATTGAATCGAGTGTTGGTTGTGCATGCTTATGGTTAGTATAGAACTTATGGTAGAGAGAAACCATGGTGGATGGTGATACTAACGTTGGCAACCTGATGATTCTTGTGTGTCGTTGTCTCGAGTGGAGTTGCACTTGGAGATGATTCCGGTAGATTAGAAGTCGTTACCAACTTAATTATGAAACACAACTGTATATGTATACTATTTGTACTATGATTTTCATCGGCGTCATGAGTTACACCAGGTTTGGGACTAGTGTACAATAGTTATGAACTATGTTTGTTGTTTGGCTAATTTGAATATAATAATTGGTGTTTGTTGCATTAGTTTCAAAGTCGTATGTGATATTGCTTATTGCTTGATCATGTGCATGTATTTTCGGTTTGGGGTACTTGGCGTTTTTCGCTCAATCCTTATTTTTCCCACAAATATAGGTGAGGATTCTATAATATATGATTTGACGGGATATGATATATTCATGGATAATGGGGAAAGCGATAGTGGATTTGATCCTTCTGCCGATAGCTGAGATTAGTGATCTTGGATCTAGTGATTGCAGAAAAGAAAAACAATATTTTTATGATTAGTTTATTTTTATATTGGAGAAGATGTTATTTCTTTAAAGTTAAATTGTTTATTTTATGCTTTAGAAAAATTGAAGATATTTTCTTTTGTGAGTATCCTTTATTTGTGAGATATATTGGAGATATTTGAGATATACATTTGATGATTAGAAATTATAGCCTTTACATGTCAATCTATGGTAGTGACACGTGGCAGCTGATAACGCCTTAGGTTAGAGTGTTATAGTATGTCATTAATTCAACATAGTCCCTTCCATGCGTCACATCGTCAATTCTATACTCATCATGACCTATAATGAGGTATAACTATAATGTCTTTGTCAAAGACAAGTCTTGTTAAGTTAACATAATTCATTTATGTGTATACAATAACAGGTAATCAAATAAGATGCATTAAGATGTTAGTCACACAAATCAAATGAGCTCAAAGTGTCGATTACATAAAGAACATAAAACATCATCATAACATCAATAATGGTTTTCAGTAATGCCCATCCTTTCAACATGTGCACTAAATGTCTTAGGTGTCAACCCTTTTGTCAACGGATCTGTGATCATGAGATTTGTGCTAATGTGTTCAATTGACATTCTCTATTTTTGAACTTCTTCTTTAATAACTTCAATTCGATATGTTTAGCACTCTTTGAATACTTGATGTTTTTAGAGAAGAACACTGAAGCAAAATTATTATAATAAATTTTCAGTAGCTTGGCAATGTTATCAATCATTCTAAGTCCTGAAGCAAAGTTCTACAACCATAATCCATGAATGGTGGCCTCAAAGCATGCCACAAACTCAGCTTCTATAGTCAACACAGCAATGATAGGCTGCTTCACATTCTTCCATGAGATTGCTCCTCTAGCTAAAAGGAATAAGTAGCCAAATGTGGATTTTCTTGTATCAACAAATCCATCATAATTTGAATATCCTATCACATCAAGATGATTGGATCCTTATAAATGAGCATGTAATCTTTTGTTCCTTGTGAGTACCTTAATACTTTCTTTGTGGCTTCTAATGATCCAATCATGGATTACTTTGAAATTTACCTAACATCCAAACAGCAAAACTAATGTCTGGTTTGGTACAAGTCTAAGCATACATCAAGCTACCAATAGTAGAAGCATATGGAATCCATTCCATTTCCTTGCCTTCCAATTCATTCTTTAGGCATTGCGTAAGGCTCAATTTATCTCCTTTCTAAATTGGAACAACACTTGAAGAACACATTTCCATCTTAAATCTTTCTAAAAATTTGTTAATATATGATTTTTGAGTCAATCCTAATAATCCTTATGATCTGTCATGGAATATTTCAATTCTTATCGCGTAGGATGCCTCACCTATATCTTTCATCTCAAAGTTTTTTAAATGAAATTTCTTGGTCTCATGCAATAAGCTAAGGTCATTAATAGCAAGAAAAATGTCACCAACATACAAGATCAAAATTGTAAACTTGCTCCCATTGACCTTCTGATATATAGATCAATCAACAACATTTTCCTTAGATCCAAAGGAAGTGATGTTATCATTGAACTTGAGATACCATTGTCAAGAAACTTGTTTAAGCTTGTATATTGATTTCTTAAGTTTACACATCATGTGCTTTTTTTTTTTTTTTAATAGTGAAACCTTTAGGTTAGTCCATGTAAACTTCTTCATCTAAATTCCTATTTAGAAAGTAGATTTCACATCCATTTGATAAAGCTCTAAATCATAATGAGCTACCAATACCATAATAATCCTAAATGAGCCTTTTTTAGGGATAAGAGAAAAGGTCTCATTATAGTCAACACCGTCTTTCTAGGTAAAACATTTGGCAACCAATCTAGCTTTATGTCGTTTGATATCGTCATTAGAGTCGCACTTGGTCTTAAAGACCCATTTACACTTGACTCTCTTACATCCTTTAGGCAATTCAAGGAGATCCCAGGCTTCATTATAATTTATTGATCTCAACTCTTCCTTCATAGCATCTAACCACTTGTTAGAATCATTGCTTTTCATGGCTTGTGAAAATGAAACTGGATCATCATCAATTCCCAAG
The DNA here is from genome assembly GCA_024138025.1 of Combretum micranthum. NCBI lineage: Eukaryota > Viridiplantae > Streptophyta > Magnoliopsida > Myrtales > Combretaceae > Combretum > Combretum micranthum. The sequence goes on along the minus strand of JAMXBD010001794.1, from coordinate 79,479 downwards.
TCAAATTCTAACTCTCGTAGATAAACCACATAATCATTAGGGATAGCAGATCTTCTTTGTATTTCAAATCTTCTTAATACCACCTATTGTGGTTCATCCACTACGGATTCATTGGTTATAACTTCATTATAGGGAGTTTCATCATTTACTTTTTCTTCTTAAGTGTGTCAAAATGTTTAAAAACTGTGGGAACAACAAGTTGAGAAGAAGTTTGAGGTAAAGGGATCTCTACCCAACTTCTTGAATTTCCACTTGACATGGCTCTATTGTCACGCCCCAGCGGGTACCCTAAACGTGACAGCCCGCCGTACGCAATATTAAAACTTAAGAATGACTACCTCAGTCACTCGAAAGCTTCCATATCGGTACAAGGCGTACATTCACAACAAAGGGAGACCGGTGGAGTAATGCATTTTAAGACATTGGCAGCGGAACATGCAAAATAACACTTAATAATATTTCATTGAAATAAAAGTCTTACAGCTTCTAAGGGGCATTCCCCCGATAATTCATAATAACATGGTTCTAAATATAACATAACTAAAGCTAGAAGATTTTAGAAGAAATCTACTCTATAACTTCAAAATAGATTGCCTCCAAAAGCTTCTCAAAATAAGGATTCTAGGGAAATCAAGGTGGTCTCGGGTGCAAAAGATAATCCTGCAATATCAAAAGTCTATAGGAGTATAAGCATGACTAGCTTAGTGAGATATTCCTTACGCAATAGTACTCATAACAACAATCAAACAAGTTTATTAATCAAGCATATGAATGCAACAACCATATGATCAAACATTACATACGACTATCCGGTTTCGTATGTTTGATGGATTTACCCCTCCATCGGTGGTTAGGGAATGCTTTGAACTGGGTCCCGAACAACCTCCTCAAGTTTGCGCGCGTCTTGGGGTTCCAACGAACCGTACTACTAGTCCCCGGGCCTTCCATGCCCAAAGCGATCGATCCGGCTCGGCTACACCTTGAGGCCGTATTCCCCGTACGTCCTAACCCTCAAGATGTAGCTAGGCAGCTTACCTTTCCGGTCCCACGCTGAGGAGTAGTAGCAAAACTTCGAAATGATATTCTAAGTGATATGCATGAGCAATTTATTATATGGGGATTTCAATATGGCATTAAATCATTTAAAGCGATCAAACAATATTTGCACACATAACAATACATACATGGAAACATTTATATCAATCACAAATCGGGTTCCGATATACTTATCGTTCATTGATCGCACACAATGAATCACATACATAATTCCCATAATATCCCACATGCATATCAATTTTATCTTTTCCTACATCTAGTGCTCTATTCTACAAGCACATGCGCGAATACATAAGCGTAAAGGAAACTCACTCGTCCATAGCGCTCTAGGAGTCGAAGTAATCCTCGGGGAAGACAAGATCGTGATCCTCGACACCTAAACAAAAGAAATACCCAACATGAGTATTTCATCCAAGATCTATTCAAGTTCTATACTTCTATCTTAAAGAATTCGTAAAAATCGTATGGAATGGAAATCCAACTTAAAATGGCCATAACTTGCTCATTTTAACTCGGAATTTCGCATATTATATACCGATTTCTACCTACTCGAAAAGATCTATCTATTTCTAAGGTTATTTTCTTCAAAAGAAGTTATTTGGGTCTCGGAATAGTAGCGTACAGATTTGATACGAATTTTCCAAACTTCAAAACTAGAGTTTTCAAACCTTTCTTCACTCAAGGGCTTTTGTACAAAAGTATAGATATAGTATGGTTGAAAAATCCCTTGAATACACATATATACTCAAACCATAAGCATGAATTTAGTGGTGTTGTCTCAACAATGTTCTTGTAGTACAATATGTTTTGAAAGTGAGATAAGCTTAATTTTTGTAAAGAAATTAGTTTTAAGAAAATTCTTATTTTACTAAAAGTAAGCATCTCTTTCTTTTAACTCCATTTCTTAAATAAAAGTAGATTTAATCTCCTTCAAATTTCTACTACCTTATTTCTAGTGTTTTGGAAAACATAATCTTTCTAAATACTTCATGGTTATATCCACTTTTAAAAGAAATCATCTTATAAGTAAATTTTGAAAAACTTATCTTAGACTTTAGTGTTGGTGGAAAACTTTGACAATTGAATTTAAGAAATCCTTTGTTTAGGTCTAAAGAAACTTTCTTATTTTTTGAAAAGAGAATTTATAATAACTTTACTTTATGTATTTCTTGGTGAAAACCACATATTATTACTAAAACTTGAGCTAGCTTATCTAACTTTAGAAGAATATTTGTTTAAGATAATTTCAAATCTTTAAGGAAAATAACTTCTTATGTGACAAAATTTATATTTAAAAAGAGTTCTTATTCTTATTTTAAGAAAACTCATTTCTATTATGATTGAGACAATAACAATATATTCATGCATGAATGAGAATATGTAACCATGAAAAATATAAAAACAACATAATAAAATAAATAAGAGCATAAAAGTAAAGTCAAGTATTGGAACCTTAGCTTCATCAAGGTATCCCGGGACTAAGAATAGACTAGTCCTTAAAAGAAAAGAAAAGCAAGGAAATAAAATTGTTTTGACTTGATATGGACAAGTCTAAGACTAGAAAGACTAGTCTTAATATCAACTAGAAATTAAATAAATTGCAATACTTGAAAGTAAATAAATAACAAGTGAGCTTATATGCTCTAAATAACATATATATATATATATATAGATAATACAAATAATAACAATATCAACATAATAGTAACATAAAGAAAATAAGAACATGAACAAAAACAAAACATGAATAAATTGTTGCTTCTTTAACTCAATGAGTCTAAGAAACATACACTAAACTCATGTTAAGTTATATGAACATGATGAGTATATAAGAGAAGTTTTACCTAAAGTTTATGTGTTGGTTGAAGAAGAAAAGAATGGGTTGTTGTATTATGTGAGACTTGGTTTTCTAAAGAAAAGAAGAGACTTGAGAGAGGTTTGGGAGAGGAATTTTGTGGAGTGATTTTGAGAGAGTTTTAGTATGAATTTTTGTTGTGTGAAAGAATGGAAGAGGAAGGGGTATTTATAGATTTTTGGAGTGGAAATTTGTGTGATTAAAATTAATTGGAATTGAAACAAAAATGAGGGCATAGAGGACATGGGGGGCGCCGGTTTTGAGTATTATAGGGGGGAGAAATAATTATTTTTGTTTGTTTTGTAATAAAAGAAGTAATGTGTAAGGTATGATGTGATTAAAGTTGTATGGGGAAGGTAAATTGTAAGATATAGGTATGGTAGAGTGTAAGAATAGAGTGTAAGAAAAAGTAGAGATAGGTGAATAGTAATGAATAGTAGAAAAGTACTATGAATAGTAGACTAGACAATTAAAATACCGGTAGTAAAGAAAATACGCGTAAAAGTCCTATATCTGTTATTTTTAGATACCGAAAAATTCTAAAACTGATATTTTTGAAAACCTTATATTTTTACGAATCTATTGGTGTTGTCGGAATATTTTTGCTATCCAGTGCTCCGGGGCACGGTTTTCGAAAACTGATCCCGATCGGATCCGAAAGACACTAGAAAATTCGAATCTGATATTTTTAGGCTTCCTATATTATTACGAACCATATTCCACAATTATTTCAATTTCGTTTTCTAGGGTTTAAGAACACGGGATTGCCGGATCTAGATCACTAGACTAATCATAACTAGGTTAATTTAGGGTTTCATTTCAACTTCCGGTTCTTAGGGTTTGCTAATATTATCGAAAAAAATCTAAGGGCTTACATCTATACTCCCACTAATCTCATCATTCTCAATGAATCGTGCATTTATAGTTTTAACAATTCTTATGCTAGGATTAGAACAATAAAATATAAACCCTTTTTTTATTTTTCTAGATAACCAATGAAAAACCCATTAGTTGTTCTTGAATCCGATTTCTTTTCATGTGGATTATAAAGTCTAATCTCTGTAGGATAACCCCCAACTTGAAAGTTCCTCAAACTAGGTTTCCTTCCTATCCACAATTCAAAAGGAGTCTTTGGAATTGCTCTTATTCAATAAGTACATGCTAGTTTTCATGGCATACAACTACAATGACAAGGGTAAAGAAGAATAACTCAACATGCTTCTAACTATATCTATTAAGGTACGATTATGTCACGCCCCGAAGGGTACCCTAAACGTGGCAGTCCACCGTACACAATATTAAAGCCTAAGAATGACCGCCTCAGTCACGTGAAGGCTTTCATACTATGGACAAGGCGTCTAACACATGGAGGAGACTCATCGGAGTGATACATTTTGTGTTGATATAACTTAAGTAACAATATAAAGGAAATTCAATTTACTATACTCTGAATACAAAACATATTATACTTCAATTACATTCATCCAAAGACTTCCCTACATAAAACTATTACAAGGCAAATCATAAAACCTAGCTGATAACTTCAAACATTCTTATTCCTTGCCGAAATCCCGAAGTCATTCTCGACTTTAACCATCACGATTCTCACTTTGGCACTCTTGAGATAACCTGTTTAATCAAACATCTATTGGGGTATAAGCTATACTAGCTTAGTGAGTAAGAACTCCCAAGATTACATTTATAACACATTATACAATCAAGTAATTAGTCAGACAAGTGATATGCATCAAACACATGAATTCAACAAACATATGACTTGCGCCCTCCATCTCGAGTTAGTAGATTAACGAATCCCGCGGTACGAACCAAGACAGTTTCAGGTTACGGACAACTATGAACCATAAATTCGTTTAAGGACAACGATAAACCAACAAATGCTAATCATCCCCCATCGTGATATGAATGAGTTCAATTTCATCTTCAATTCCGAATAATCAATTATACTAATTCTTTTAAGTGATCAATCAATAATCGCAGACAATCAATTTTAATTCATCTATACAAGCAATAGTTAATCACCCATCTTCGATATTCTTATATTCCATTTCTCACATTAATAACAAGCATACAAGTCCCCATTTGTCCCCATCATACTTATCCATTTTATCTTTACTAAGTATCTAGTGCAACTATTATTACAATCTCATATGATAAATGAAATCGGAAGTAAAACTCACTCGGTCATTGGATCACCGGTCTCTTAGTACAAGTAATCCGGTGATAAGGAATCGTCGATATCGGGGTCACCTAAAAAGGAAGAAATACCCTAATAATTATTTCATCACTTAACTAGTCCAAGCTATCTCATACAAACTATCAACTTCGTAATTCTTATCCTAAGCAGGAATTCCAACTTAAAATGGCCATAACTTGGTCATTTTAACTCAGAATTTCGCAAATTATATATCGATTTCTATCTACTTCGAAAGATCTATCTAATTCTAATATTATATTTAAGTTTTGAAAACTTTGAAGCTTTGAAAAGATCAGATCAGAACAGTTGCAAGTTTCAATTCCGAAAAATAGTTTTGTAATTGTTTGTAATGTTCCTACTATATGGATCAACTATACATGCAATGTTGATGATTTCTATCATGAATGGAATGTTATGAGCTTGATGTATGCATGCTTTTGATAGTATTTACTAAAAGGAATTTTAGAAATTTTTTATTTGTAAAACTCCATTGCTATTTATTTTTAAGAAAACTAGTTTTCTAACTTTGATAATTTCCATTTGTTTTGGATTTATTTCTTAAGAAAATATAATTATTCTTGTTAAAATTGAGTCTTCATTATATCTATTACTTATGACCTTCATTTCTACATAAAAATTTTTATTTTGCCCTTTGTAAACATGTTTCAAGTAGGGTTGATATTTAGAAAATTAGGGCTCAACCATACATAGCCACTAAGGACTTCATTTCTTTGATAAAACTTCTAATTTGAGTTTGAAAAATATGGGTTTTCATGCCATTACTCATTATTACGAATTTCTTAAAATGACAACAACTCAATTTTTCCTACTTCATTTCTACTCCTTGTTCTATATATTTTTCTTAGCAAATCCCATCTTAATTTATCAAAATCATTACTTGATGATACCTATGACCTAAACTCTCATTTTTCATATAAAACACAAGTTTTGGAGTTGATAAATGGTTTTTAAGGCATGGTTTTGAAATCATCCGAATTTACAAATTTTGGATAAACTCAATTTTCATACTTTATTTCTACAATGCATCATGCATATATGTATTACCTACAAGCTATTGTTATGAAGGTTATGAGATGATCTACCTATATGTATACATATAGTACCAAGAATTCTTTTTGAAAACTTTACTTTGCAAAACTTTGAATTTTACTAGACTTAAGAAAAATAGTTTTTCTTCTTGTAAAATCATGCTTGTTTTTATCAAAACTCAACCTTGATGATCTATATAACCATCACCTTCATTATTTCAATAAAAACCTTCATTTTGGGGTTAGAAAATAGGTGTTTACATAGGTGGTTTGCTAAGTACGAATTTTACAAAATTTTAAAGAATGAAAACATTGTTTAACCTATTCTTGGAAACCATTTGTTTTCTAGATTATATTTTGATAAACTTCTCTTATCCTTGTCAAAACTTGGTTTGTTACATATATTCCCTAGGACTTCCATTTTCCTATAAAAATTATCATTTTGGCATTTGGAAATAGGTGTTTAAATGTGGCTATTTTCAAATCCGAATTTTGAAAATTCATTTGAGCTTGTTTTCTTTGTAAAACTCATTTAGTCTTTAAAAACCATTTCCTAATCAAACCTACCCTTAAGGCTTCCATTTCTTTAATAAAAGTCTTGTTTTGAAGTTGAAAAATGGGTTTTCAAAATTGGTCTTGTTGAGATCCGAATTTACAAAATTTATTTTTGGACATATCTTTTGATAAAATCTATCTAAACTTATGAAAATCCATTCCTTACATATCCTATCTTAAGAGCCTTCCATATCTTGAATAAAAACTTCATTTTTGAGTTGGAAAACATGTTTTTAAAATATGCCTTGGCCAAAATCCGAAAATGAGATTTTTATTTTGAAAATAACTTTTGAAAATCACCTTTGATTCTTGTAAAAAGAAGTCTTGATGATATACATACATTAAGCCTTCATTATCTAAGTAAAAATTTCATTTTGACATTTGGAAAGTGGTTTTTAAATAGGGTCTTGCCAAAATACGAATTTCACTATTTTTGTTTGAGTTCAAAACCAAGATCTACACTTAATATGAACATAAATATAAAAGAAATCCATGGTAAACTATAAACTCATAGATCTAAACTTTACTCATCAAAATCTTTCATCATTATGTTATCTATCCCTAAGCCCTTCATTTTAAATGAAAAATACACATTTTGAAGTTGAAAAATAACTTTTCTAAATATGGTTCTTTTTCATCCGAATTTTCAAAAATGATTTTTGTTGAAAATAAAATAGATCTTGAGCTTTCTAAAACTTTCCTACTATCATCATGCTACTACAAGTTGTTCATGAACATAAAACAAAAGTCTAATGCATTTTATGAACTCAAAACTAGATCTAGTTTACTATACTAGTTTTAAATGCATGAACACTAAGATAGTTATGTGAATGATGAATATATGCATAAATCATAAGCAATAACAAAAATAATAACTCAATACAAGATCTAGGCATAAACGAAAATCAAAGCTACAAAAAGTTAGATCTATAAAATATAACTACTTTTAACAAGAAAATAAGAATGATACAAGAGAATAATCATAGAGAAGTGGAGTGTTTCATTTTGGCATCATCATCCTTAGCTTTTAAGCTAATGGAATGTCATTTGATGCATGAAACTCTCACTATACTTTACCTATATCACCTATGGAAGCTTTGGAAGAGTTTTATTCAAAATCTTGAAGAAATATGTGGGAAGCTATAGAAGAAATAGGGGCAGCTTGTGTTCTTGAAGAACAAGAGCAAAATGAAGAAAGAAAGAGAGGAAAAAGAGAGAGAAAAAGTTAAGGAATGAAAAGGAAAAAGTGTAAATGAAAGAGAGAGAGAATGAGTGTATTAAATGAATGAAGAAAGAAAAAAAGTAAACAAGGCAGAAAATTTGGTGGGGGGGGGGGGGGGGGGGGGGTGGTTGGGGGGGGTTCACGTGAAAGAGAAAGGGAAGAGAGAGGAATTCGTTGAATTTTAACTTGAAATTGAATTGTGTAATTAATGGTATGTATAGCTTTTTTTGAAGAAGGATTGAAATATATTTATTTTAGTCAAAATAGGAGTAAATTAAAGGACAATGGCAGCCAAAATAAGGGAAAAAATCTGCCATGAAGTGTGTGGGATAGAGTGTAGAAAGATTGAAGTGAAAAAAAGTGATATGTGAAAGGCGTACTTGAAGTATGGTTGGAAAAAGTGCTTTTGATTAAGAAAAATACAAAATAAAATTAGGAAAAATATTTTTAAATAAGTGGCAGAATTTTCATAAATAAAATTAAATAATTATTTAATTATTTTAGTATTTCAACAAATATGTTACCGGTATGATCAAAATACGCGAATATGGGCTAATAATGATATATTTTTATAACCGAAAAATTAAAAAAATTATTTTATGAAAATAAAAATATTTTCAATTATTAAATTAATTTATTTTATTTTTAGTATCGGGTCTTAAACAGAATTGATCTCGTATAAGCCCGAAACGAACTAAATTTTAGAAAAACAAAATTTTCTATAATATATGAAATATTTATCTAAAAATATACGGGTTTATAAGAATAATAAAATCATGTAATGAAATAAAAGTAAATAGTACAAAAGACTAATTAATTACCGGTAGTAATGAAATACGGATAAAAAAGTTATAACTGTAACTTTTATAACCCGAAAAATTATATAACTGATATATTTGAAAATCTTATGAAATTATGAGTCTAACGGTACTAATGGTATATTTTTGATATCTCGAGCCCTGGACACTTTTCGAAGTCTGTATCTGAACGGATTTGAAATAGGTCAAAAATTTACCAATCTGATATTTTTAAGCAAACTTATATTACTACAAGCTATTCTACACATTTAAACTACACCTCGGCCTCTAGGGTTAAGGGTGCTAGATTGCCCGACTTAAACTATTGTATTTCGCTTAGGGTTTTCGGGTGATTTTCTGGTTTAGATCTTTGCCAATTTAGAAACTGATAATTTATGTTTATAAACATATTTAATTTGAGAAGTTTATTTTAAATTTGATTTTTGTAAGTATTTAATATCTCTCTACATTTTCGAAATTCTTTGAATTGAGTTTTATTTACGAAGGTTAATTATTATTTACTTTTTAATAATTTGTTTTTGGGCTTTATATTACCTGATTTTATAAATCGAAGTTATGTATGGAATTTATCGTACGTATTGATTTTGGAATTGAAATATGATGAGTTCTTATTTTGTTTTTAAGAATTCTTATTTTCCTTAAGATTAAGAGATTTCTAGATTCATTCGTGATTTAGAACTAGTCGAAGTTCGGTTTTAATTTGGAGTGATTTTTAGTGTTTATTTTCGAAGTTCATCTTGGAATCATTTATTGAAATTTTCCGGGGCTTACAGATTTCTCCTTTCTGCTACACCATTATGTTTTGGTATACTTAGCATTGTGTATTGAGCACATATTCCATGCCTTTTAATGAATTTAGTAAATGGAATAGAATGTTGTCCTATTTCATCTTACCTTTCATAATATTTACTAGCTTAGTTAGATCTAACAATTTTCACTTTTCTATCTAATTATCTCTCAATCTTAGTAATAAACATCTCTAAGGCATTTATTGATTGAGATTTTTCATGCAACAGATAGACATATCCATAATGCAAAAAATCATCAATGAAGGTGATAAAATACTTTTCTCCACAAAAAAATGGAACATCAAAAGCTTGCGTATTTTGTGTGTATAAGTTCAGGAAGTTATGTTCTTCTTGTGGCCTTTTTCTTAAGTGTGTGTTTTGTGTGATTTCCCTTGATACAATCCACATAAATACCAAGATCAGTAAAATCTAAATCAGGAAGTATTTCGTTTCTTACTACTCTTTGAATTCTATCTTTAAATATGTGATCCAAACGTTTATGCCACAAGTAAGCTGAATTTTCATTCACTAAACCATGTTTTGTACCAACATTATGATGCAAGGTCGAAAGAGTCTTAGCAAAAACATTATCAAGCTTTAATTTGTATAAACTATCACAAAGAACATCAGAACCAATAAAATGATTATGCTTAAACAAAATAAGACATCCATTTCCAAACATAAAGGAATGTCCAGTTGTATCAAGTTTTGATAAAGAAATCAAATTACGTGAAACATGAGGAACATAAAGAGTTTGAAAAAGATGTAAATGATGCATAATGTCTAAAATCAAACAATAAGTTCGGATGGCTTCAACTAAAGTTTTGACTTGATTCCCCATAAACACAAAATTTTCATTTGGTTTTATGGTTTTGGTTGTAAGGAATCCTTGCATCTTATTAGAAACATGAGTGGTACAACCAAAATCAATGCACTGAGTATTATAAGGAGCTTTTTCTAAATTTGATTAAGAAAATACGAAAGCACAAGGCTTACCTTTATTTCAAACCATGCCTTACCTTTATGTTTTCAGCAATCTTTTTTACAATATCTAAGTTTTCCATAGAAAACACACACGTCTTTCTTTTGTTCCTTCTTATGGATTTTGGTAGATGACTCATTGATCTTTAGTGGTCCTTTATTTCCCTTTTTATTCTTCTTCATTGGTTTCTTTTTAGCTCCTGATTGACTTATGAGATTAATAGAGTGAGTTTCTTGTTTCTTTAGCTTTGCTTCCTTGAATCAGCAAAGTTTGCAATTCTGTCACATCCATTTCTCTTTGATATTATTAGTTTATTTGGAATGGACCATACTAAGGAGGCAAAGAGTTCATAATGAAGGTTACAAGGAAACTTTCCTCAGCTTTCATCCTCACAGATCCCAACTTGCTGCTATGTTGATCATTACAGTAAGATACTAGTGCACGGTACGTAAACCAACAAGCTTCATGGTAGTTAACATACTCATGAGTGTCCGAGCAACTGACTTATCAGTAGTGTCAAAATGAGACATACTTCCCACAGATTCCATAAATTTCTTTGCACTATTAGTTTTAGGAATCGTTGACTTGATGTTATCTACTACTATCATCCATAAAAACATAGGGCTCAATCTATTTGAGTCTTCCTAAGCATCATGGATAGATCTTTGATCAGCACTACTAGTATCAGTAATAACAGCGAGCTTATAATTCAAATGTGCCAAATCAAAATTTAGAATGCCTAAGTGAAACTAAACTTATTCAAACCATTCGATAAAGTTGAGTCCATTAAACTTCACAATAGCCAAATCTTGCAAATGAAAAAAAATAAGGATAGATGCTACAAATACATAGATTGCTCACATATTAATGTTTCGAATCATAATATAAAGGTCTATTTGGATGGTTTGTATTTCATCTATATTTACATATGTATCTTCTCTACATCTATATTCGATTTGTATCTAGCCTTTTTGATCTTTTTATAAGTAAAATTGTCTATTTTTTATCTGCATCTATTTATTGACAAACAATCTATTTGAAAATATCTGTGTGCTATCTGCATGTAGATGAACCAAACAAACCCTTAGAACATAATATAGATTCAAATAATATTCATATAAACATTAATATACATTGAAGTTCTCCTTTAGGTGATCCAACAATGCATAACAACAAACATAATTAATGTCTTATCATTATTGTGAATTTCACATGATTGGTAATTAAATATATTTCAATTAGATTTGCTTTCAATCTTTGGATGTACTAAACATATGCAATCAAATAACTAATCAACCTCTGGGTGATCCATAAATATTTTATAATTATAAACGTCAATATACCCTCTATAAAGAAATAAGTATCATTATGCCATCTCACTAATAGCATCACATAATTATGGGTAATTGGATTTTATTTGATTTAATCCACACAACCATTATAATTTAGTCACTTTGGTGAGTAACAAATTATCCATAATATAGACATCAAATCAAATAATAGCAATTGTAGTTATTTTAAATATATATACAATCACTTTTCTCGCACCAAGTCACAGACCCGTTATATAAACACTATTCAAAATCATATATGTATTTCATTCATTGCAACATAAGATTATAAACCCCATCATTTAAAAGCATTGAAGAAATCATGTCAATATGTCAAGATACTAGCTATGTTTTTATTCATAATGTGCATGAAATAGATTACTTCTCTAGTATATAGATTGTTCATGGTGTGTACATATATATATATATATATATATATAACTGATTTTATATCGAAAAATCGACTATGTATATATGTCGTATGTAATCTTAGTGCTTCTTTATGCAAATTGATTTTTCCCTTTGCATATATGTACACACACACACACATATTTACATAGATTCAAGAAAGGATGTAATAGATAAAACTAATATTTGTCCTCTTGTTCATACACATAATATACATAGATTTAAAAAAAAAAAATTGACTTGGTCTCTCGAGAACACAAATAAGATAAAGGATTGAAATCTTCATCTCATTTATAGGGGAAAGCATGGACAAATGCAAATATATATATATATATATTATATATGCATTCATCAAGAATAATACCTTGATACGGTAATCACAGCGGAGGGTAAATAGAAAAAAAAAAAACAATTGACTGTAAAACAATTACAAGATAACACAATCCCTAATGGAAAATCATAAGTTCTTAAACCTAATGATATGATACCACATTGTAGGTATTTCAATGTCTATAAAATTCAAACCCTAATTTTGCATAAAATTCAATAACCAAGATCTTGAATAATATGATTTTCATGATACAAGAATTAGGGAAAAACGTATCTTGATTCATGATGTTTTTCTTCAAAGAAATTGATACGAATCATAGAAACAAGTTTCTCTCTCTTACCCCTTTATTTTTTATAGATAGTTTTTAATGGAAAAAACTATCTTTCTTGGGTAGAAAGAGGACCAATTTCTAAATGAGACTTTTATTCATATGTTCCACCAAAGTATGTAGTTACCAAAATAAAACTACCTTCTTTTTATTTTGACCAATTGGAATCTAGCATTATTCATTTAAATAAATAAAAGTCAAATTTTAAAAACCCTAAAAGGAAAGCCAAGTAGGTCAAAATAAAAATATCCCAACATGAAAAATAAAATTCAAACTTGTATTTTTGTAAAAATGAATAACGTAGATGGTAAATATATCCAACTTTATAGAGATTTATTAGGTATTTAATCTTTAAAAAGTGGTATATATGTATTTTATGTTTTTTTTTTAGGTAAACATTTTTGACAAATAAGTTTACGTAAGAGGATGCCAAAAAACTGTTTAAATGAACAAAACATGAGATGGAATAAATAGACGCTACATGTGTACTGTACATATATGACATAGAAGTAGCATTGAAAATTAATGTTAACGAGTGACACTCATGTCTTCATTTGTGTCCAATCCATATCTACCGTAAGTACATGAATTCATTATATATTACAAATAATAAATTGCAACATAACCTTATTTAATTGTGTCATAATCGCATCATTCAGTCAGGTCTCTTGTTTCCTCTTTATAATCATGTTTTCAATCATCTATTGTGGTCATGTTTTATGTCATTGTGCCAAGTCCACAATTCCTAGAGCTACGTAGAAATTCATAAATTTCAATAGTTTGTGCAGCCAATAGCACCTAAAAGCACCCCTTAATCTAATATTCGAGATGGTGGACAAAAAAATGATTAGTATATGAGATGAAAATTGCCTACTCTTCTATATCAACCAAATTTTATTTAGTTATAATTCCTTAACAATTCAATTTGAATGTATGATTTATTAGGCTTTGTCATGGAAAACAAATGACAAATCAAATTGATGTATATAAATTTCATGTAGTAAATTCTATCTTAAAGTTTATTATGGATAAATAAAATCTTTAAGGTATGCAACTCCACCAAATACTATGCTAAACTACCATGAACAATTATAATAGAATAATGGAGAGCCATGGCAATCAATTAATGATAGCAAGTAATTTAGAACAAGGAAAGAGAAACTCACCGAAACTTAGCTATGAGTAGATATGAGATAATTCGCTATCCTAAACAAACAAAGAGAATAATTTACAAGGAGTAATCACTCCTAGAACAAATAATCAACTTAACATCATCTAAAAATTTAGATCACAAAATAAAGAAAATAAGAAAGGCTAAGAAATTTCATGTTATATCTTAGGAAATTCTATAGTCTAATTAAGGGACTGTTTAGCCTATTAGTTCACTATTGAAATGGTTATAAAAATTAATATAATAGAAATTTCAATTGTTCAATCATGGTTGTCTATAAGTTTGAACCTTTAAGCAACTTATAGAATCGATCTCATAATATATATATATATATATATATATATGAAACAATAGAGTTTTTGATGAAGTGAAAGAAGTGGTGAACATGTACCTGAGAAAGAGGGAAAGACTGTCTAGTGGCAATCCCATAATTATAGTCCTTATCTCGAAGGAAACAAACTACTCGAAGAAGTCAACCCTTTTGTTAAGATATGCTGCTTTTTGGCTAAATTCCTTCATTTATAGCCTCAAACAGGTAGTTTTTATATTTCAGTAGGTTTTATTATCATTATAACTTTTCATAGATTTATCCGTTTTATACGCCGTTTGTGACGTTTTACCTATTTTTTATGAATTTTATTTTAAGACCCTTTTAATTTTTAGCAGTTTCGATTCTATTTATGACAGCTTTTAAGCTAGCCTATAAATTGTATGCCTTAGGGCATAAAACTCCAAGTTATTATTAGCAATACAATATTTGAGTTGTCTTTGGTCTCTTTCTCCCCAAATTCTACAATTTCATATATATTTCTTCAAATTTGGATGCCAAATATCTAGGAATTCTCACAATCAATTGTATTTGAGGATCACACTTCGACATTTTGCGTGAATCAACGGTTTGTGATAAACCCTAATTTTATTTTGTTGCTTCATATTGGTATCAGGATTGTGTTTGCTCTTTGTAATAATGGCACCCTATAGATAAGCTAATCAATGTTGTGCTGCACAGGATGAGATCTATGATTGTGATGATTTAGATTGAAGGATCGAGTAGATGATTGATTAATGATTGGATGTGGCATTAGAGCATCATTTGGATGTGATGGTTCATCAATTAACGAAAAGAATGGATGTATTAATGAGGAGCCAAAGGAATGAAAACCCTAGATGGGGATAAAACCCTAATTCAATGCCATATGTTGATGAGGCAAAGGATGATTCCTCTTTTGTTGAGGAGGAAAAGCAGCGTGAAGAGGTTCCATGTAGATGTGGTAGACTTCGTGTTGTGGAAGGAGATCAGAGATGATGGGAGTTGGATATGAGGGTTGATATTCTGAATTTCATGGCAATCTGCAACTAGAGGAATTCTTAGACTAGTTGGCTATGGTGGAGGAAATCTTGGAATTTAAGGGTGTTCCAAAGGACAAATGGGTGCAATTAGTGGCAACTCGACTCCGTAGTAAGCCATAACATGGTGCAACAACAAATTTATTTGTTGCAAATTGGGGAAATCTAAAATCACCTCGTAGGAAAAGATGAAGAAGCATATGGAGCAGCGTTTTACCCTACAATCTCCAGTGCATCATGTATCAAAGGCTAAGAATCTCAAATAGGGAAATAGGTTAGTTGACAAGTACACTTCTGAATTTTATCATTATAGCAAGAAATAGATTTAGGAGATGGAGGATCAATCAGTTCCAAGATACATTATACAAGGTTAAAGTTGTAGGTTATGGATACTATTAATTTATTTGATCATGTGAGTGTATCTGCCGTGTACCAGAGGGTGCTGATTGTAGAGAAGCAACATAGGCGGTTAAGAAGTAGTATGGCTAGTAATGGTATATTTAGTAGTTGTGAGGTGAACCTTTCTGGAAGTAAAGGTCCAGATAACAATACCTATGGTCATGTTAATATACCTAATATTAGTGGTGCTAGCACTAGTGGGATCAAATGTTTCAAATGTGATGAGAGTGGTCATCGACAGTCAGAGTGCAGAAAAACAGAAAAAAAAAAAAAGGCATTTTGTTTTTATGGAAACCCTATTTTTGATGATAAAGAAGAGAGGGATAAGGTTGTTTTTGAGGATGTTGGTGATGGAGGCCCAGTTTTTTATACAAAATTTGATGAAGAAGAGATTCTAACTGGGGATAGAAAAGAGACTTCAGTAATGAAGAGGTCTTGTATGACTCCTAAAGTTTTGGAGGAAGATTGGTTGAGAACAAACATCTTTCGGTCTACCTGCACAATCCAGGGCAAAGTATGTAGGTTCATAATAGATTTTGACAATTGTGAGAGCATCATATCAATAAAAGTAGTGTACAAGTTGGGCATTAAACTTGAGCAACACCCTAATCCGTATAAGCTAGCATGGCTGAAGAAAGGAAGTGAGGTAACTGTTTCTATATGGGTATTGGTTTCATTTTCATAGGCTTTGTATATAAAGATTATGTATGGTATGATGTAGTTACAATGGATACTTTCCATTTACAGGTAGAGAGGCCCTGGCAATATGATAGGAATGTGACACATGATGGCAGAGCTAATACTTATAAATCTATGCATAAGGGAGTAAAAATTGTGTTGTTTCCTAATAAAGAGATTGTTGAGTCCAAAACTATTAAACAAAGTGGTAGCAGTAGTATGTTGTCTATGACCAGATTTGAATAAGAGCTATAGGATGGAAAAGCTATTTTCGACATGGTGGGAAAGGAAACATCCAAAGAGAGTACAGATGAGAAATGGAGTGATGAAGAATTTGTAATAAGAGATTTTGTATGGGCTATTTTTATAAAGGACCAGTTTCTTACAAGGGGATTCATTGAACTTTCAACTAGGAAGATTGGATCAGTGGAGATCACACAGAAGATCAACCTAAATGCATACAGGTTGAAGCTAACTAGCTACTTTCAAACTGATGATATATTTAACGTGAAACAACTCATTCCTTACACTAGAAATAATTTAGACAACGACAATTTGAGGAAAATTATATCTACCTTAGGGAGGATGATGAAGTGGAAGAAGTAGCAAACAAATATCTAAGATGTCAGGGTAAAGACTGGCCAATGACAGTTCCATAATTACAAGTCCTTATCTCAAAAGAAACAAACTAACTCAAAGAAATCAATACCTTTAGTGCTGAGCTATGCTGCTTTTTAGCTAAATTCTTTTGTTCAGGGCCTCAAATGGGTAGTTTTTATATTTTAGACAGATTTTATTTTCATTATAACTTTTTATAGACTTATATGTTTTGTACGCCATCTGTGGTATTTTACTTGTCTTTTTATGTAATTCATTTTAGGACCTTTTTAAATTTTGGCAATTTCGATTCTATTTATGATATCTTTTAAGATAGCCTATAAATTGTATGCCCTAAGGCACATAACTCTAAGTTATTATCAGAAATATAATATTTGAGCCATCTTTGCTCTCTTTCTCCCCAAATTCTATAATGTCATATATTTATTTGAATTTAGATGCTAAATACCAAGGAATTCTTAAGATCAACTGGTATTTGAGGATCACACTCCAGCATTTTGTGTGAATTAACGTTTTGTGATAAACTCTAGCTTTATCCTGTTGAGTCAAATTTTCTTGAGTCTTAGTCGGTTAGGGGCACTAGTAGCTTGTAAAGCAATTTAATTAGCCATCACTTATTGACATTCTACTATGCATTCTTAGTCTAACTTTTAGCCATTAACTTCTACATAAGCAAGATTAACTAGAGAAGATGGAAATATACCGTAAGCTAGATTAACTAGCTAGATATGATGAAAATATGCCAAAAACAACCCATTGTACGCTCTATGATCTCCAAAACATATTGAATCAATTTCAAACTCTAACTAAAATCGAAGAAATTCTTAATTATGTCTTCCATTCCAAAGTGCTTCACAATAACTAAATGATCTAGATAGATAGTAATACACTATAGAAAAAAATAGTTATATTAAATGAAGTTCAAAATACACGTTTATTCCAATATATGATAAGGGCTTATTTAGATCACTGAATCATATAAACTAAGTTTAAGAAATCCTTGAACTTCTCATTGCACAAGCTTTATACCAACATATTAGCTAGTTCTCATTGATACTAATCTTCTATATGATAATGTCTACCTCTCACTGATCACATGGGGCACAAAATAATAATGGACCTTTGTTTATTTCATCCACTTGTGGTGCATGGGATTCTTGTTGAACCATGTGGAGATTATAATATTATTTTGATGAGAAAATGTATTGCATAAATGCTCCACAACTTAGTAAAGTTACATTTAATAAGCAAAACTTGTTTGTGTTATGTTTAAGCTTTATTATGCACACACATACACACACACACACACACATATATATATTATATGTTTGTGTTTTTGTTTGGACTTGTTGTTGTAGGTTGCTTCAAACACATTTTATTCCTTGATTTCTTTAAATCTTTTAAAGCTCAAAACATAAAAGTTGCAGAGTTCTCTCTAAGCTTTTTTTGGGCATTTTGAATCACCTCAATCAGAGTTTAGATGAAAAAGACATAGCCAAAATACAAAAGTACGTCAAAGCTATTAAAAGCGTACCAACGCGTGGTCTAACTTGTTCAACACAGTTGAATTGGGAATTGACTAAGGGCGTGAAATTCCACTATGGAGGCCAAAGAATAGCCATTACAGACTTTGAAATCCAACCATTGTTGAGTGTTTTGAAGGACAATGGCTAGTTTGTTTAGAGAGCCTATAAATTGAAGTGTTAGTTTTTTTTTTTTTTTTTTTTTAGTAAAAGTGAAGCTTGATTTCTATAGATATGTCAAAATACTCTCTCATTTTGTATTTATTTTTGCTGGAGCAAATAGTTCTATAGTGAGATTAGTGAGCTATTGTAATGTATTATTCACACATTTGTTTGTGAGTGTTTTAGTGAAGTCCTTTCTTATTTGAGGTAATAGGTGAAGTCCTCAAGTGTTGTGCCACTTGTGTGAAGTCTTATATGTGTGTAGACAATGGTGAAGTTCTCTTGATGAGGTATTTGTTGAGTCCTCTTATTGAGGTAGATTGTTTGTTGAATATGATGACATGAAGTCCTCCTGAGTGATGCATTTGTGGACTATGGAGACTAAGGAAGGCCAAATTCCATGTTAAATTCCAATGTCATCTTCGCTTTCCCTTATCTCTTTATTATTATTGTTATAATTGCATATATTGGGCATAATTGACAAAAGAGGTAACGGTTGGTTAAATAAGCTTAAAATTGACTTAGAAACCTACCTTATAGCTTCCGCTTTTGCATATGCATGTAAAAGCCTAGTCACCTTTTTTTGATTCTAATAATTCTTAGTTAGATGAATAACACACTAGCTATCATAGTGTGCAATAATACAATATTCCTAAACCATAATCAAAATTCAAAGCCCACAACTTAAATTGCATCTTAAATCACCTGTGCAGAAATCATGAACTCAACCTTTATAGTAGAAAAAATTGGTAAATTACACCAAAAGATATCAATGTTTGAGGATAAGTTCATTTAATATATCAATATTTTAAGTAGTTAAAAGGTATAAGTGTTTCACAAAATGCATCAAATGATGTATCAACGTTTAGCAAAATTCATTTAAGATATCAACGTTTAGATTATGTTTCGATTAGCTTTCTTTAATTTTCCATTAATAGTCAATTATTGATACACTATTTGACTCATTTTATAAAAATTGATTCTTTATTTTACTACTTGAAATATTGATACTTTAAGTGAGTTTATCTCCTAAATGTTGATATCTCTTTTTAACAACTTAAAATTTTGATACTTTAAAAGAACTTATCCTCAAATGTTGATATTTTTTAATGTAATTTACCCATAAAAAATGACAATAGTAGGTGGAAGAGGCCTTGCAAGCTAGTTGGGGGCACAACCTTCTAAATAGAACTCAAAAACTGTTAGAGATTTCCACTTTTTTAAATCAATTGCAAAATACAAATCTAGAAACTTGGCTTATGTCCAAGAGCTTTTATCAAAATGCAAACAAACACTAGCCGCTCAGTAGCCTACTATATTAATCTTGACTTGCTTTAATATGTCTTCTTGGTACTTTTAACCCACATCTCTAAAAAAGCCACATCAGGAAGATGTTCTCGACAATCGTATGATAAGACTAGCTTCCAAAAAGAGAAGGAACACTTGATAGTAGTCATCAACATAGGTTAGCTAATCTTTTGGTCTTATATTATCATCAACCATTCTTCAATTCTCTGGATATGCTTATCTAGCAACAAAAATAGGAAGATGAATGAGTAGCATGGTAATTTGAAGAAATGGAGTATGAGAAGTTTGTCGTGCACCTCTAAAGGATAGATTCTCTTTCATTTTCAAGATGTCACCATGTGCTTTTCTTTTTCTTTTTCTTTATTTTTTTTTTTTTAGAAAACTCAAAATGACTCTCAATATAACGTACATGGATTCCATCTAATGTTTGTTTGCTTTGAGAATAAAAATCTAATAGGAGAAAAAGAATTTCTTTTCTTTTATTTCTTAATCAAAGCAATAATCTCCTTTATAACCAATGTAAAAGGGTTTGTTATGTGTGTGTGTGCACGTATATATCACTTGCAAGTAGTACGGACAAGGGTTGGTTTTATAATACAATAATTCATAAGAAAATGAAAAAGGATCATTTAGAGAGAGATCAAAGAGGAAGAATAGGCAATCCTAAGAAGCCTTAGTTCAAGTGATAAGTTATGAAATAAAGTATTTCGATCAACAAAAGCTCTGATATGTAATATTCATAATGAGTCATAAGTGATAATTACCATTAGATCATATGAGCGATTAATGGACAAGATTTATTAGGGTTTAGCAACCCCAATGTACTAAAGAGAAAGAATGAAGCCCAACTATATGCATATAAAACTCAATGATACCAAAACTTGCCTAAAAAAAGGACAAAACATATTCATGACAATTTTAATGAACCTGGTACCGAGTCTACCAATCAAAAACTCCCATAATTATTTCAACTTTGGTCTCATTATTTGGATCATGTCACTAATCTAAAGAATTAACCTTAAACATAATTTAGTTAATTTAAGTATGGTCCATATGATTATACAATGCAAATTTATTCATCTAAAACCAATAGCGTAGAGTTTAGGCACGGATAAGTTTCAATGAGCCGAAAGACACTATTAAATGAGTTGCATATGACTCTCTATTCTTGATCATGTGCTAAAAGGCATCTTTACAGATGGTTGGTTGACCAAGTTGCAATGAGAGGATGAAAGCTCTGATGCCCATCTGTCAAGACATTAGTGCCATGTTTCAATATATTGGTAAATGACATATTTGGTACATTAACCTTATTCATTTATGCAATTAACTATTGGAAACTTAAAAGTATTAATTTACTGTTTATGAACTTTTTTATGTCATTTGTGGTGTCTAACAAAGAAAATCAATTGCAATAATAAACAAAGTTTAGATAGTTGATAGCAAAATTTTATAAAGCTTAAGTAGTTGCTGCAAAAATAGTAAAATTTAGATATCAAATTAACACTTTTAAACTTTAAATAGTTAGATGGTAAAAAAGAAAAACTTTAGATAGTTATATACAGGGATATACAAAGCTTGGATACCAAATGAGACAATTATTCAATATATATATGCACATTTGTGCGAGAAAGTATAAAATAGGTATAAATATGAAATAGAAAAGGGGAAAAAAAGTCAAAAAAAAAAAAATGAAAGGACGAGGTTCATTAAGTGGTAAGTTTGGTAGATCTAAGTTTATCAAAAACATTTACCGCAATCATCCTTTCATGAAAAAAAAAAAAAAAAAACAATATCAAATTTGGTATTTGAGGTACATACAAAATTCAATATGATACACAATCTTTGAAATTTTCAATTTAATACCCAATCAAAATTTTTATTATTATTTTTACTACTTTTTCAATTTGCCCATATAAAAAAGTCAATATATTAATACTAGGCGGTATTAATAGAGGTAATAAAACTACAATAATAGACTCTCTCAATTACACTAGTATAGCTCAATTTACATAGCTCAGTTTAGTTTGAACATATTTTTTTCTTCCATCTGTCACCCTTTTACACTTGTCAATAGTTATTTGTAGATATAAATACTCTTGTAACAAACTTTAGAGAGTAAAAATTTGTTAATTATTTTCTACATTTTCTGATGAGTATCAATAACATAATTCCTCTCTTTACAGTGTACCTATTCATCATTTTATTGTAAGTTGAATTTCATTGCATCCTAAATCTGATTGTCTTAAAAATTTAGACTCTTCTAACTTAACATACAGAGTTCATAGTGCTTAAGAAGCAGTAAAATATTTATAAAAAGTTTGATTAGATGCTAAATCTATTATTTCAAAAATTAGATACTAACTTAAATTTTTTCTATAAGTTTAAGTATTAAATTTAATATTTATCGTAATTAATACACTGAGACTGATTTTGTCAAAATTCATATTACAAGTTGAAAAATCATAAAAAGAAGTATAGACTCATGAACTGCGATATGGATGACATAGGAACAACAAATTAAGGAGTACATTCATGCTTCCCTGCGAGATTCCAATGGTGCCATGTCTTCGAAAAGAAACTCGGCTGGGAAGCTAGAACAAATTTGTCGTGATCAACGTTGCCTTGTTAAAGGTATTCTTTTGCTTATGAAACTGAGATTCAGTCCCCTTTGTTGAAATTTTTTTTATATTTTAGATGGCCTACTCTAAACCGTTAGATAACGAATTTTCTGCTACCTCTACCTATTCCATCTAATTCTCTTATTCAAACCACAGCATCATGCTCTACTTACGAAATCTCATTGAAAGGGCAAATATATTTTCTTCTATATATACCTCTGCACGAATTGCATTGGATATCACAAAACCAAAAAACAATCAAACCACACGCTACTCTCGTTTCTTCAAAACTTTGGTGCCTTATTCTCTATTTAATCAGAAGATCCTCGCATTCATAGTATACGTTCCAAGATACAACATCCACCAACATGTCTCGTTTTCTAGTTTGGTTAGCGTTCGCTTTAGCACTTCTAGCATCCTCAAATATCACTTCAGCTGAAGTCGTCGAACACTCATTTCATGTAATGTGTTTTCGCATTTCGTGTACTCACTTTTCCTATCATGTGTGTAGTTGAAACGTTAGAATTAAATATCTAAATATCGAAAGTGTTAATGTCAAAAATTGTACCTAAACTTCTATAAAAAGTCTAATTGATTACTTAAAGTTTGATTTTAAACAATTTGATATTTGAACTTTTGCAAAAAGTTTAATCAGGTATCTCAAGTTTGGTTTTATATTTGGGTACCTGAAGGAAGTTTCTCATGTATATTATTTTGTACCTAATTAAACTTGCTTCAAGTAAAAAAATATATGTAAAAACTTATTTTAGATAGCAAAAATTGTCTAAACCAAACGAAAAATGCACAAGAAAACTTGTTTCAAATATTAAATTTTTTAAAACCAAATTTTAGTAATTAATTGAATTTTTTACGAAAGTTTAGCTATCATTTTTAATATTATCTCGTATTGGTATCATAAAACATTGGAGATATATCGGGATTATAAAATGTAATTCTGTTGAAAGATGTCTATCGATCTTTCGTTTAGAAATCGTAATTATTAGGTATGTATTAGTAACATGTTTTAGTAATATTCTAATATATCATTTACGTCTCTCGTCATTTCTCAGGTAAAAAATTTAACAGTCACCAAGATGTGCCGTCGACAAGTGATCACGGCGGTGAATGGAAGCCTTCCGGGACCCACAATACGCGTCAGAGAGGGTGACTCTCTTATTATTCATGTCTATAACGACTCTCCATACAACCTCACTATCCACTGGTAAATCGTATGATATTTTATCAAAGAACCTGATTACCGTGTTCCATTAACTATATATATATATATGACTCCAAGTCCGAAAGTCCAAAAAGCCTGAGTCGTCCAATAATTAATATTTATAAATATTGATCAGAAAAGCTCATTAATTAAATAGTTTATTCAATGAATTTTCGTGGGGTGGATGCTGACATCTCCCCCCTAAGTCAATCATATTCGGGAGTTGGTACTTCCTAGTTATTTTTATAGCCTCCAAATGTAAAACAAAGAAAGAAATAAGTTTATATTGTAAATAAATATTTGTATTAACAATTATTAAAAATGCCAAAGTAAGAAATTTCTCATTTTTTACCTGTTTTTCCTTTTGACGGGTCCATATATATTCTAATTAACTTAATATTATTATAGTTGATAAGTACAAAATGGATAAATTTGGGCAGGCATGGGGTGTTCCAATTCCTGAGTGGGTGGGCAGATGGACCCCAGTACATAACGCAATGTCCAATTCGTCCAAAGCATAGCTACACTTACAAATTTGAAATCATTAAACAAGAAGGAACTCTATGGTGGCATGCTCATTCTTCATGGCTCCGAGCAACCGTGTATGGAGCACTCATCATCCGCCCTAGAAAGGGTCACTCGTATCCTTTCCCTAAACCTTATAGAGAAGTTCCAATTGTACTTGGTTAGTAATATCTCTCTCTCTGGAACTCTCTGGAAATTAAATAATTTTAGAAGTTGGTTAAGATTTTACTAGTTTAATAAATGTAACAGGTATTAATTTCATGGACAGGAAATCGAGAGTATTTTAAAATTACTATAAACAAATAATTTGCTTTTCTGACCCTAGTTGTTGTTGTTGTTGTTCTTATTATTCATGGAAATTCATTAATGAGGTGATGACATACAGGTGAGTGGTGGAATGGAAACGTTATTGATATAGAGAACAATGCATTAGCAACTGGTGCAGCCCCAAACAATTCTGATGCTTACACAATTGACGGCCGACCTGGAGATCTATACCCTTGTTCTCAGAAGCGTATGTTTTCGAATTAATACATATTTACTCACCGTATCTGATTCATATTATACATTCCAATCAATACATAATATAAATCAGATAAATAAGCAATTAAAAAAATTCAAACTCCTTTTCCACTTTTAAAAAATTATAGTTTCTTACAGTATCAATTAATATTTTTTCTTTATTCAATTATGTGTTCTTGTTATACTAAACCCAATACTACTTTTTTTCTCACTTTTCAAATAATATAATATCAGACACGTACAAACTGAAGGTGATCCAAGGAAAGACCTATCTTCTACGAATCATTAATGCTGCACTCAATAACGAACTCTTCTTCAAAATAGCCAATCACAAGCTGATAGTCGTCGCGGTGGATGCATCATATACCAATCCCTACGTGACAGAGGTAGTTCTGGTGGCCCCAGGTCAAACCACCGACGTACTCCTCACAGCCAATCAAACCCCAGGAGCATACCACATGGCTGCTCGACCCTATATTAGTGTACCCAATGCAACATTTGATAATACTACTACGACAGGAATCCTTATCTATGAAAATGCCCCTTCTACGAGAAAAACTCCCATAATGCCAAGACTTCCAGCTTTTAATGACACACCCACAGCCCACAAGTTCAACAGTAACATTACAGCCCTCGTTGGTGCCCCCCACTGGGTTCCAGTGCCACGCCATGTGGATGAACACATGTTGGTAACTGTTGGATTAAGTTTGTCACCATGTCCACAGAATGCCATATGTAATGGCCCCAATGGGCA
Source organism: Combretum micranthum (assembly GCA_024138025.1). Lineage (NCBI taxonomy): Eukaryota > Viridiplantae > Streptophyta > Magnoliopsida > Myrtales > Combretaceae > Combretum > Combretum micranthum. The sequence continues at coordinate 53,694 of JAMXBD010001794.1, read as the reverse complement.
GAAATTCTCCGCTAGCATGAACAATGCTTCGTTCCAATTCCCCACTGATTTGTCGCTTTTACAAGCATTCTTCTTCAACATTAATGGAATTTACACTACCGATTTCCCTAATAAACCACCAGTAAAATTTGACTATACAAATCCAAATAATAGCTTCAACCAAGCATTGTTATTTGCACCAAAGAAGACTAGCGTAAAGAAGGTCAAATTCAATGCAACCATAGAGATAATCTTTCAGGACACATCTCTTATCGGTGTAGAGAACCATCCAATGCATATTCATGGGTTCAATTTCCATGTTTTGGCTCAAGGTTTTGGCAACTTCAACCCAGCGAATGATCGTAAAAAGTTCAATCTTGTCAATCCACAAATTCGTAACACTATTGGTACCGGTTGGTTTGGGCTGCCATCAGATTTACAGCTAATAATCCAGGTTATTTTCTTCTTAACTATAACAAAGATTATGACTATTAATTAATAAAAAAAATTGGTCTAATACAAAAGATAAACTATAATCGTTCAATTGATATTATTGAAATGGTTTTATTGGACTAATATTGTAGGTGTATGGATCGTACATTGCCACTTGGATGTACACCTACCATGGGGTCTAGCCACAGCATTTGTCGTTGAAAATGGACCAACGCCGTCATCTACATTGCCTCCACCACCGCACGATCTTCCTCACTGTTAGAAATTAAAAATTTTTTGCCATAAAAATCCTCAATATGTTTTCCTTAGTTTAGATCATTAATTGCGTTCAGCCATGTATTTCATTTTCACTCATTAAAAGTATAAGAAGTGCGTAATAATGTTTGGCTTTCTTTCAATTGGATTTTATTAAATTTGTTGTATAATGTGATGGAGGATCACATTCTTTTTTATACAATGTATTAAATCTTTTTTTCTCCTCCTTTGTTTTTTTTTTTTTTTGGCCTACAACTCTTTTTGTGTTAATTATGTTTTCATTGGCTTAAAATTTTATTAGGTATTACACACCATGTATATGGATACGTAAAGTATTGGTATTAGTAAAGTATTGACAAGAATGAATATGGAATGAATAGTTTTAAAACAATTACAAGTAATCACAATAACAAATTAGATCTTTTGTAATGATTTTTTATGATATAGCAATGGTTTAAATCGCTACTATGGATGCCACCATCGCAAACGCCACCATCACTACATCATAGAGACAGTTTTTCCATCCGTGAAGGTAGGCTATTATTTCGTGGCAATTGTAGTGATGAATTTCACTGGCTAACCACCAATACATGATGATGGAAATTTACACACAATCGATGATGTCATTTTGATTGCCACAAAATATGGTGTGAAAATTTTGAGTAGTTTACTAGTGGCTCAACCTACCATTGCATGAGACAAGAATTTCATAATTATTTAAGTTGTCAGTGATTTAGATAACCGCAATACTATCATGTAAATATGAATTCAAGTGCCACAGCTAATTGACTCTCGAAATATAACACCTAATATGATGCAAAATAATGGTGAATCTCATCTCAAGAATTCTTTCAATATCTAAATTTACACACCTATTTATGTAATCTAAGGATGAGTTCATATCTTGAGTTAAAAATTAAACAAAAATTTTTGCAATAGTCTGAATTCAATTGTAAGGTGCTACATTTAAGTCCATACAAAAGTAACTGTAGACGCCCTTCAATAAACTTCGTGAAGTGAAATGTTAATAAACTTAAAGTACTAGAAGTTTAATATTGTCATCAAGAAAGTAAAATTCTTTAAAAAGCATGAAGTACAAGACAAATTAACCATATCAAATAGTATAAGAGGGGTCATTAGATGTGGATTGATGGCTTAAATGTGAAGAAAGATTGGTATGAGGAGATGCAACATGACTACATCCATTAATTCTCTACTATTAAGTTTATTTAATTTTATAAAATATCTAAATAAGGTAAATAAATTAAAATATATAAATGTATTTATACATGGTTGACTTTAATCAAAGTGTCCCAAATCAAAGAAATCAATCAGCTAAGAAATCAAACAGGGCATCATATGTTTGTCCCTTTACTGATAATGATTCTTTCTACTCAGCTATTTCACTTGACTTACACTACTTGTGGATCCTTCTACAATGATATTAGATCCTGTTGGGTCAAAATAATGTTGAATTTAAGAGTTCAAATAAGATTTTGATAAGGAAACACATTACACAATTACGTAAATTTTATAAAAAAGTTACACTTAATTGAATAAACAAGTTTGTGATGATATGAGGTAATGTTTGCAATTTATATGTGTCTTTGTTGACAATATACATGCATTTGTGTTTGCCTATGTTTTACAGGACTTTGTTGCATTACAATTAACATTTAAATGTCTAGGCATCGTGACTGGATGCTAGCATGACCAAAAGGAATAATCATGTGACTACAACGAATGTTAAGCCGATAAAGGGTTGGCATTTGAACGGTAGCCAAGTTTTACATGATCCAAAAGCTTCCAATCAAATGCAAAAACCCTGAGCCTAAACCTAGGGCATGGTGTCTAGCTATAGACTTAGTATGTAGGCATTGTGAGGAAATAGTCAAAGATTTTCAAATGGCAGTTGGATGGTTGCCTACTGCATTTGAATGTTAGGTAGCAGAAAAACTAACCATTAGAACATTTATTGCAAAGGAAAAAATGAGAGAAATATGCCAAAGACCAAAAGTTTTAAAGAAACTATGCATATGAGTTTGTTGAACAAAAATTAAGAAGTTAGTTAAGCTTATTTGCTTCATCTTGTGAGACTAAGGGTTGAGTAATGTCATTTGTTGCATTATTTGCTGATCCTTAATAGGCATTACTCAAAGAGTTTTTAAGTGATTTATTGAGAGTGAAAGTTGTGTCTCATGTGTGATATTGAGTTTTGTAAGAAGATAGAACTTGAGTGAAATTATTGTGTGAGGATTTTTGTGTGGGTTTCAGAGTAATATTTTGTTTTGATTAATTAAATATCATGTGAAGTCATCGATTGGGCATTCGGTGTCCGTGGAGGGTATAGGGTAATTCAAACTCCACAATATATCATGGCTTGAATTCTCTATCCCTTCTATCTTTATACATCACAATTTACATTATATTATTCTTATCTTGCTCACTTTATTAAATACATCATTTAGACATTAATAAAATGTGTCTGCCCCTCCTCTTCTAGAGATGTAGCCTAGGTGTATAATTTGTAATTTCTGGGTGTTAGTTGTTATGAGCCTTAACATACCTATACTGTGTTATGAGTATATGGCAAATTACTCAAGTCCTTTAAGTTCAATGTATGTCCTTACATACAATCTCACTCAAAACTCAATGATGGATTTTAACTACATTCTTTAACATCTCTCCCTTAAGGAGACTCTGGTAAAGAAGAATGATTATGTCTCTTAAGTACATAATTTTAAAGTCGATTGCCTCAACATGATGTATTGAAGGAAAATTCTGCATTCATTTAAGTACTTTGTAAAGGGTTCATGATGTTGTTAACTTGATTCGTTAAATTTTTCATAGTGTTTACATCCACTATTACTCCTAACAATTTTAATTTTCTTATTAAGTTAATTTTAAATTTTAGTTTTGTATATATAAAAAATATCCAAAGATCGATACTTCTTAATTATCAAATATAGATACCCATGAGGAGAATTGGTCATTCCTAGAAGCCATAATAAATGGACCATATATGTTAGTATTTATTTGTTCTAAGAAATCTAAACTCCTTTTGGCACCCTTTTTATTTATATTTATTTGTTTTGCTTGATGCAATCACTACATAATTCAAAATATGAAAATCAAGGGTATCAAGAATTTATTCTAACACTTAGCCAAAAAGAATTTATTCTAACACAAGTCTATAAACCCTTTATATCGAAATATAATTCAAATGTGTATGTCATAGCATAAAGAATTCTCATTCATTAATTTTTACTTTATACCACACTTAATTGTTTGTATGGTTTCTCCGTATATGTGGCATGCAAATTTGGTCAATATAGATTTAATAATTAAGGTGTTGATAACAACAACACTTATATAATGAAAAAATAAATAAATAAAATTTCCATTTACACAAACAAACAAAGGTGATTAGATTTGTCCAAATGAGAAGCTGAAATCAAATTTCATCTAAATGACTATACAAAATAGATCTCTTTCAAATGAAAAAAAACAACCAAACTCTAATCATTATCTAAAAACACCAACGGTGTTATCAGTAACCTCATCATTATTTGCCACATAGATGAATCTTTAAAAATTGCTTGGCACTCAACTCCTTAGAAAATCTTACATGGTTACACTTATGCAAATAGTTACACCCACATCTATCAGCTAAATGTGTTCTAGTTTTAAAACTAAATTAACTTCCAAATAAACAAAGTTAAGAATTTTACCTTTCTCTATAAGCTACTTTGCATACATGAAAGATCTTTCGTCACATGACCAGTTAACTTTATACACAAATACACTAACCTGATTCAATCACTTTCAACGCAAAAGTGTATAAGGCTACTGACAAGTGTATCAAGTCACATATTGTGGTTTTACTTCTACTGAAACTAGATTGAACCCATAAGGAAAGAAATAGTAATATCTCATTTCTATTATTAATCCAAGAATTAGTTAATAAATTCAATCAAATCAATTAATAAAAGCAAATTGACAAGAAAGCGATTCATGGTGTTCATAATGGTTTAGAAACAATACCTAAACTTATGAATTCCCACTAGGTTTACCTATGTGACATAAGATAAGATAGAATTTCCTAATCTAGATCATTGTCTCTCTCAAGATTAAAAAAAAAAAAAAAAAAACCCTGACAACTAATTAATTAATTGAAATCCCATCATAATTAAAACCACTAAGATTGCATTACTCTTAATATCACTATATGAATTCCACTATTAGATTTAACACTATCCAATAAATTTATGTTATTTATTCTCTAAGATTGCATGCAAATCCGTCTACTCATGTAAATCTATTCAAATGTATGATTTTTTATTCTATATGAATGGAATCAAACATGAAAGCCTTGTGTGCACAAGTAAGGATTCAACAACAATAAAGCACACATGATTAGATTGAAAAAAATAATAATCCATTGATAAATGAAAAAATGCACAAGAAAGATTAGATAATTCTTAAGTTAAGTCTAGAAACAAACATATTATGCTCTATTTCTTCTTTAATTACTTTCTCTCCCTTTGAACTAATGTCTATGAACCAGTATTTGAACAAACATTAGTTTCTCTCTTTACAAGGATACACACACACACATGGAAATTAAGGTTACAAAAGATTCTATAGAATGCACCCAGTGTTTCTCTTTCATCAAATAAAGTCAACAAGCAAAGTTTTTCAACAAGAGCATGACTGTACTATGTGCGTGTATACTAAGTAATGTAGCTCTCTTATCATCAATTCTTCAAATATTAAAGAACTTTTGCTTAGCTAGGTTATCTTTAGAGCATAGGCTTGCTTCAAGCTTCCAATTCTAATCAAAGTACTTCAAAAATCCATGAAACTCAATCAATTTTTCAATTAAGCTCTCAAGTTCTTGAAATAAAAATATAATTCAATCAAGCACCAAATTTTATTAAAACTCCTTCAAATATATAAGATATCAAAGTCTATCCTTATATATATATATATATATATAATCATGCTCTATTGCTACCTTTCTTGCAATAGAAATAATAAATGTCCTTACCCTGTTGTTATTGCATATGTGAAGTCCTAATATCCACATCTTCTTTGCCTTTATGAACCATTTTTCCTTTCTTGGGAGTTTTATCCTATGAATGACTCAATATGTGAGTGATTTTAGTCTTTTCTTGTTTCAACCTTTCTTCCTCTTGCAAACATAGTGCAATCAACTCATTCCATGTTCATTTCTCCTTTCAAGAGTCATAACTTATCTCTAAAGGAATGAACTAAGTAAGAAAACAAACCAAGACTAGGTGCACATGAATTTCATTAGACAATTCCAGTTTTAAAACATTCAATCTCTTTAAGAAGATTACTATAATGCAATTCTTTTTATTAGTCCAATCATAACCCAATAATCAAATCATTGTCATGCATGGCACAAAAAACAAAGAAATTTTCAACTTGAACTCAACAAAATTAAACAAACAATTAACAAAAATAAAAGAATGACTAGATTAATAGTATTAGGTTTTCCAAAAATCGTCATTCCTCTGCAAAGATGCCAAAAACTTGGTTAGAGATCGAGTTTTGAAATTATTTGTTTTCTAAATTTCCTTTCCAACTACGGTCCAAGAAGAAAGCGCTTCAATCAATATAATATAGAAAACAAATATAGGTTGTATTCATTGGGGAAATTAGCAACTACTTCTACTTATCACTTTCCTATTATCTGATATAAGAAAAATAAAGGATTCAATTAACTAATCTATCTAAAATTAAAACTAAGCTAGATGGATTAATGACACAAAATGATTCTCAAAAGTTAAGATTAATAAAAACCACAAAGTACTTTAATCTTGTTTCACTATTAGGTTTTATCATGTAACTCAATAAAATATCTGTAAGTTTTGTATCAATTTCTCGAACTACAAATTCTCAAAGATATGTTGAAGTCTTTCTTAAGATCATCAACTTCTAATCCTAATTTTGTCAATTGGAATTTCTTTTTAATTAATAGCAACTTAGAATTGCATTAAGAACCAAAATTCATTGGATTAATTGATCCTCATCAATAGCCTAGATTTATTCATTAAAACAATCTCTCAATCAATTTTAATGGAATCAGGCATGAATTCATATCATGCACTATACAAATTCAAGATCTAATCAGCTTAAGTTATTGAATTCAAGAAATCAATACTAATTCAATTAAATCACAATAGAGTTATATGATTTCTACCTAAGGATCTACAAGATCTAAGCTAATTCAGTTACTCCTCCATAGATGTAGCAAGATAATTCAACAATTCAGAGAAGTAAATGAACATAGTGATAAGATAAAGGCTTGTTAAACCATGATCCATTGTAATTGTGAATCAATTAGATCCAATGAACAATCTCTTTGAAGATTAGCTGTGAATTTCAGAAGTAAAAGACAAAATTTGAAAAATTTTAATTAATGTTCTATATTCAATAATACTTTCTATCTCTAGGGTTTTGTGGAAAGAAAATATTTGTAGTAGAAAGGACACTGACGTGGTAAAAAAATACAAAAATATTGAAATCTATGTCAAATGGATGGGATACATCCAACAATAGTGCCGCATCTCGAGCTGAACTTCCTTCACTAAAATACATCCTTCCACGTAGTTGTGCTTAAAAACATAGATTCAATTATGAACCATCGTACTACCTATACGCGCTCGTGCCCTTGAATGCATGATTAATTGTAAAATTTTCTTTAATTGCAAAATTGCTGCTTGTGCAGCCACGTAGAGAACAATATACTAGACTATTAAATATAATAATGTCATCACACGCCCACATCGTTAGTGATGCTATATGCTAGAGCATATTACATGAACTTGAATCATGCTCCTTCTCACGGCCGTGCCCTAAGTTGCAGTAACATTTATGTATTCATCTTCTTTAAAATCATGCTTGCGTCGAGGACTGTGTTATCATCTCTATACAAAACATCTTTGACCCGTCCATAGGCATGGCCCCATCTGCTCTTAGTCTCCTTGTTTTGACAAATTTTGTTGATCTTTTGTTATTGTCATGCCCCGAAGGGTACCCTAAACATGGCAGTCCACCGTACACAATATTAAAGCCTAAGAATGACCACCTCAGTCACGCGAAGGCTTCCATACTATGTACAAGGCGTCTAACACATGGAGGAGACTCATCGGAGTAATGTATTTTATGTTGATACAACTTGAGAACAATGTAAAGGGAATTCAATTCACTATTCTTCAAAATACAACTCATTAACTTCAATTACAATTCATCAAAAGATTCTACTACATAAACTATTACAAGGCAAATAATAAAACCTAGCTAATAACTTCAAACATTCTTATGTCTTGCCGGAATCCTGAAGTCATTCTCGACTTCAACCATCTCAGTCCCCACTTAGCATTCTTGAGATAACCTGTTCATTTAAACAACTATTGGGGTATAAGCTACACTAGCTTAGTGAGTGAAAACTTCCAGGATTACATTTATAACACGTCATACAATCAAGTGATTAGTCAGACAAGTGATATGCATCAAACTCGTGAATTCAACAAACATATGACCTGCCGGAAATCATATGTGGATGGACTTACGCCCTCCATCCCGGGTTAGCAGATTAACGAATCCTGCGGTACGACCAGACCGTTTCAGCTTACGGACAACTATAAACTATAAAATCGTTTAAGGTACAACGATAAACCAAAAATGCTAATGCTCCATCCCCATCGTGTATGAATGAGTTCAATTTCATCTTCAATTCCGAATAATCAATTATACCAATTCTTTTAAGTGATCAGTCAATAATCGCAGACAATCAATTCTAATTCATCTATACAAGCAATAGTTAATCACTCGGCTTCGATATTCTTCATTCCATTTCTCATATCAACAGCAAGCATACATAGTTCCCATTCGTCCCCATCATGCATATCCATTTTATCTTTACCAAATACTAGTGCAACTATTATTACAATCACATACAATAAATGAAATCGGAAGTAATACTCACTCGGCCATTGGATCACCGGTCTCTTAGTATAAGTAATCCGGTGGTAGGGAATCGTCGATATCGGGGTCACCTAAAAAGGAAGAAATACCCTAATAAGTATTTCATCACTTAACTAGTCCAAGCTATCTCACACAATCTATCAAATTCGTAATTCTCGTCCTAAGCGGGAATTCCAACTTAAAACGGCCATAACTTGGTCATTTTAACTCGGAATCTCGCAAATTATATATCGATTTCTATCTACTTCGAAAGATCTATCTATTTCTAATATTATTTTTGTTTTGAAAACATTTAGGTCTCGGAACAGAGGGATCAGATCTGATCAGTAACGGTTTCCGATTCCGAAAAATAGTTTTGTAAATGTTTGTAATGTTTCTACTATGTAGATTAGCTATACATGCAATATGAATGATTTCCTAACATGAATGACATGAGATGAGTTTAATGTATGCATGATCTTGATGATTTTTGCTAAAAGGAAATTTTATAACTTTTTCTTGCAAGACCATAATAACAACTACTTATGAAAAATCTAGTTTTCTAACTTTGATTATTTCCATTTGTTTTGCATTTATTACTTAAGAAAATATAATTATTTTTGTTAAAATTGAGTCTTCATTATATCTATTACTTATGACTTTCATTTCTTCATAAAAATTTCCATTTTGCACTTTGTAAACATGTTTTCAAGTGGGGTTGATTCCAAAATCCGAATTTTACAAAAATTAGTTTTTGAGTGATTCCTTTAAGTAAAAAAAATCATTTGATACTTAGAAATTTAAGGCTCAACCATATATAACTACTAAGGGCTTCATTCTTACACAAAAATTTGCATTTTACGCTTTGCAAATATGTTTTCCAATATGATCTACTCAAAAATCCGAATTTTAGAAAATCCACTTTTTGCATGATTCCTTTGGGAAAAACTTGTTTAATGCATTAAAATTTAAGGCTTCACTATATCAATTACTTAAGGACTTCATTTAACACATAAAACATCCATTTTGAGCTTGAATACTAGGTGTTCTTATGGCCTTCATTCAAAATTACGAATTTCACAAATTGACTACTAACTTAAAATTTTCCATTTTAATTCCATTACTTGTTTTACACATTACTCATGCCTAAACTCATTTTAACTTGTAAAAATCATTGCTCAATGATATCTATTACCTATATACTTCATTTTTCACATAAAACATGAGTTTTGGAGTTGATACATGGGTTCTAAAAATTAGTCTTGGTTGGGATCCGAATTTACAAAATTCATTTTTGGTTATATCTTTTGATAAAATCTATCTAAGCTCATGAAAATCCATTCCTTACATATCCTATCCTAAGAGCCTTTCATTTCTTAAATAAAAACTTCATTTTTGAGTTGGAAAACATGTTTTTAAAATAGGCCTTGGCCAAAATCCGAAAATAGAATTTTTATTTTGAAAATACTTTTGATTCTTGTAAAAAAAGTCTTGATGATATACATATGTTAAGCCTTCATTTTCTTAAGTAAAAATTATATTTTGACACTTGGAAAGTGGTTTTTAAATATTGGTCTTGCCAAAATACGAATTTCACAATTTTGTTCAAGTTCAAATTTAAAGTCTACACATAATATGAACATACACCTAGATGAAACCCATGAAAACAAACTTTAAACTCATAGATCTAAACTTTGCTCATCAAAATTTCTCATTTATGTTATCTATACCCTAAGCCCTTCATTTTAAATGAAAAATACACATTTTGAAGTTGAAAAACCACTTTTCTAACTATGGTTCCATTTTCATCCGAATTTTCAAAAATCATTTTGCTTGAAAATAAAATAGATCTTGAGTTTCCTATAACTTTCCTACCATCATCATATTATAGCAAGTTGTTCATGAACATAAACAAAGATCTAATGCATCTATGAACTCAAAACTTTAGATCTAGTATTCTAAACTAGTTTTACATGCATGAATCACTAAGATAGACATGTGAATGCTAGATCTATGCATAAATCATAAGGAATAACAAAAATAACAACTTAAATAACAAGATCTATGGCATAAACAAAAATCAAAGCCATAAAAAGTTAGATCTACAAAATATAATAACTTTAAACAAGAAAATAATTATAATACAAGGTAATAAAAGTGGAGAAGAGAAAGATTTCATTTTTGGCATCATCATCCTAAGCTTTTAAGCTTATGGAAGTTCATTTGATGCATGAAACCTTCATTATACTTTACCTATATCACCTATGGAGCTTTGGGATGAAGATTTGCTTAGAAAATCTTTAAAAATGAAGTGTGGAAGCCATGGAAGAAGAAGGGGGCAGCTTTGTTTATTGGAGAAACATGAACAAGAAGAAGAAGAAAAGAGAGGAAATAGAGAGAGAAAAGGTTAAAGAATGAAAGAGGAAAAGTGAATAAATGAAGGAGTGAGAGAAATGAGTGTTTTAATTGTAATAAATGAGAGAAAAAAAATAAAACATGGGCAGCCACTTCTTGGAACATGCTGCACGTCATTTTTGAAGAGAGGAGAGAGAGGGTTTTGTTGAAATTTGACTTGAATTAAATTGTGTAATTAATGTGTAATGTAACTTTTTGAAAAAGGATTGAAATATAATTAATTTTAGTCAAAATATGAGTGGATAAAGGACAATGGCAGCCATAAATAGGGTCAAAAATCTGCCATCAATTGTGGGATAATGTGTAGAAAGATTGAAGTGAAAAGGAAGTGATATGTGTAAGATGTACTTGAAGGTATGGGTTGTAAAAGTACTTTATTAATAAAATTAATTAAAATAAAATAAAATTAGAAAATTTATTCAAAATATTTGTAGCAGATTTTTCATAATTAAATTTAAATAATTATTTGAATTATTTTAGTAATTTAACAAATATGTTACCGGTATGATCAAAATACGCGAATATGGGCTATAAATGATATTTTTATAACCCGAAAAATTCTAAAAAATTATTTTATGAAAATAAAAATATTTTTAAAATATTTTCCAATTATTAAATTAATTTATTTTATTTTTAGTATCGGGTCTTAAACAGAATCTGATCCCGTAAAGACCCGAAACGAACTAAATTTTAGAAAAACAAAATTTTCTATAACATATAAAATATTTATCTAAAAATATAAGACTTTATAAGAATAATAAAATTTTGTAATAAAATAAAAATGAATAGTGCAAAAGTCTAATCAATTACCGGTAATAATGGAAATACGATAAAAAGGTTATAACCGTAACTTTTATAACCCGAAAAATTATATAACTGATATATTTAGAAATCTTATGAAATTACGAGTCTAACGGTACTATTGGTATATTTTTGATATCTCGAGCCCCGGGACACGCTTTTCGAAGTCTGTATCCGAACGGGTTCGAAATAGGTCAAAAATTTACCAATCTGATATTTTTAAACAAACTCATATTACTATGAGCTATTCTACATATTTAGCTACGCCTCGGCCTCTAGGGTTAGGGGCACTAGGTTGCCGGACTTAGGCTATTGCATTCCGATTAAGGTTTCCGGGTGATTTTTCCGGTTTAGACCTTTGCCAATTTGGAAACTGATATTTATGTTTATATAACATTTTTAATTTGAGAAATCTATTTTTAAATTTTATTTTTGTAAGTATTTAATATCTCTTAATATTTTCGGAATTCTTGAATCGAGTTTTATTTCCGAAGGTCAATCATTATTTACTTTTTAATAGTTTGTTTTTGGGCTTTATATTACCCGATTTTATAAGTTGGAGTTAATTATGGAATTTTTCGTACGTCGTAGTTTTGAATTTGAAGACCACTGTGTTCTTATTTTATTTTTTAAAGATTTTCATTTTCTCAAGATTAAGAAGTTTATGTATTCGTTCGCGTTTTTGGGCTAGTTGAAATTTGGTTTTAATTTGGAGTGATTTCTAGGGTTTATTTTCGAAGTCCATCTTAAAATTATTAATTGAAATTTTCCGGGGCTTACAGTTATTTCTTTATAAGTTTAAGCTCCATCCACCTAAGATCAACAAATAACAACATTAAGTACCAATTTTGTGGGATTATTGATAAGATATGAAATACCCCAAACCTTCACATATATTAGAAATTGGGTTTAGATAGATTTGAATGAATTAAATTAATCATAGGATATAAATAGACAAGTTTATAAAGTTAGATTAGTAATTAATTAAATGAAATTTGAGATTTTGATTCTAAATCTCCTAAACATGTTTCTAAATTGTTTAGAGGATTCCTAAACTCTTGGTTCTTAGCCTAAACACTAACTCCTAAATCTTTACAAAATTTGAGTTCATTTGCTTGAATAAAAATATCAGTTCTTAAATTCGAACTCAAATTAAATATCTTTACATCTAAATTAAATTTCTAAATTAAGTTCTTAATTTCTAACCTATTGGTTCAGAAATCATATTCTAAATACTTTTGGAACAATAGATATTGATCTGGTAGTTCTAAATCTAATACATTATTTTGAAAATATATTTATATTTATCTTTTCCCTTTTATATTTATTTTCTTTCCTGCCTTTATTTTTCTTTTTCTTTCTCTCTCTCTCTTTTCTTCTTCTTCTTTCCCATATCTTCTCTTCCTCCTCCTCCTCCTCCTCCTTCTTCTTCTTCATCTTCATTTTCTCTTCTCTCTTTCTTCAATTCGTCTCACCACATCTCAAATTCAATAAAGCTAAAGGAGAAGTCAAAGTTAGAAATGAAGATAGAAGAAGAAATTACATGTTTCTCCAAAAGCTAAGTTTTCTATTTCAAGTTATATTTATTTTATTTGTTGTTTGAGTTAATAATTGATGAATTCATGTTGATTTGGGATGAGAGTGTTGTTTATATATATGTTTGTTGAAGTTATGGTTGTTGGAAGTTGGGTTTGAGATTGAGGATGATGAATAGTGATTTAGAGTTGTTAGTATTTGAAGTGGATTGTATGTTGTTTGATGTGTTGAATATGGATGATTGATGTTGAAGAGTTCATAAATTAAGTTTAGGAAGCTTAGAAAGTGATTTGGAGAAGGTTGGAAGTGTTAAAATGTTTTGCAAAACTTAAGTTTTCGAAAACAAGCTTTTGTCAAAAGCGTGTTCTGTCACGTACGCCAGCATCCGATACATCAACACCGCCGGCATTGAGTTTGGTGTTGAATTGATCAGAATGCCAATTCCTTAACGCTAGCGGTGTTTGCCTAAATTTTATCAGCATTGAATTTTGAACCAAAGTGATCAGAAACAATTTTTTTAACGATGCTGGCGTTTGCAATAATTTTTACCGGTGTTGCCTTTAAAAACTAAACACCAGCATTTTGCGTATCAACTCCGCTGGCGTAGGTTTGAATCGCAAACTTCAAAGTTCAAATTTTTAATACTAGCCTCCAACACCTCTGGCGTGGACTTTAGCACTGCCAGCGTTGGTGTATTGAATGCCGGACTTTTGCATGCATATCCCCTGTTTCGATTTTAATTTCTAAAATCATCTTCAAATTTTTTCCAAAGCTTAAAACATGATCTTGTATGTATGAGTTCACCTTGTATGATGATTTATATGTTATGTAAGTTGATTTATATAATTAACATGAGATAAAAAGATTTATAGATTTAAGAAATAGTTAAATTAAATATAGAAGTTAGATATAAAATGAACTTAGTTAATAAATCTAAGTTCAACTTGACTAAATGAGCTTGAATTAACTAAAAGGAATTAGATTACTTAAGTTTAATCAACTTGAACTAGTTTTAGATTAAATGATTAATTTTAATCAATTTGGCTTAGATTAAGTTAAAATGAGTTTAATAGCTAATAATTGGCTTAGATGAATGTGTTAGGATGATCTTTGAATAACAAGAGTAATATGTTATTTCAAATATTTATTTGCTTTGAATATGAATGTTTTTATGTATGAATGCTTTGTATATGTTATGTTTTGTGATAAGAAACTATAGTTAAAGTGTAACGAATTACTTTGACAGACAAAGAAGAACTGTCCATATTTTGGTAGGGCAATATTCGCAGCCATAGTGGGTTCCACATTAGTACCTGATCAAATAGAGTTTAATAAAAGTTTGATATAAGTTCTTATATGAATTTGATATAAATGGATGTTAGTTTAATTTCTTATATGAGTTCTTTCCTTAATAGTGATGGATATCTGACATATCTTCTGAGACGGTTTTTGATCTATCTTTTGAGATAACTTTTGCCTCTGTTTGGATTTCATATTCAAGGTACACAGTAACTTATGTGTTGGATATTAGGATAGGCATCTAAAATGGATTAAGAACTTAAACCCGTCTTAATAATTGATGAGTGTTGGTTGTCTATTACGCCATTAAATCTGGTTCGAGGAGCGGCAACTTTGTCATGATGCGATGACATGGTAGTTAGGCGCTTTAACCTTAGTCATGATGCAATGACATTACAATAATGCAATAGTACGCTATGATACAATAGAGATTCTTTTATGGTTAACCGAGTGATCAATGGAGAGTGTAGTGTCTGTATAACGTTTGTTTAAACTTGGAGGGAAATACCATGGTTTAGTTCAACATTTATGGGAACGGGTGAACTAGATTCATGTTGTGGACTAAGTTAAGTAAAGTTAAGTAACAACTACAAACTCTAGATGAGATTACTTTTATGGAATAAATATAAGTGATATAGGTATTTGAACTGCTTATATCAACCCCTTGAGCAACTGTTGTTACTCAGGACCCTCAGATTCCCATTGGCTTATTCCGGAGTGTGAGTGCTCCATTGTTGATTTGTTTATTTTAATGGAAATATAATAACTTGTGGATTGATGCATTATATTTAGTTAAGCTCGTGTGCCACTCCGTGTGTGATTGTGTTACTATGTACTAAGCTTTGGCTCATTAGTGTTGTTATTGTTCTTTTCTCCAGGTGATATATTGAGGATGATGATGGTGTTCCTTGTTGATGATGATGTTGTTGTTGATGGAGTTGATGCTGATGATTGAAGTGATGATGCTTGAATCGGGTTTTTGGTGCTTGTGATGATTCGGAGAGAATTTGTGGATGAGTGAAGTGAGTAGGAGTGGATGTAGTTTAGTTTTTTTTTTTTTTTTTGTGAGAGCTGGATTTATGATTTAAACTTGTTATATTCTTTAAAGGGGATAGTGGAGCCCATGTTTTGTAATTTAACTTTTGCAAAGCTTTGTTTAATCGAATAATTTTCTACTTGAGAGAGTGGAAGTTTCGAAATGTCTTTATTTGGAAATTGTTTTATAAAATTTATTTTCGCTGTTAAATCCAATTGTTGCCAGAATCTAACTAAATGATTTCGTAACCTAAAATTTAGTAGCAATGTTCAATATAAACATCTTCTTTTAGGACAACCTTACGTATAATTCATAAGAGTTATATGTGGTTAGGGACTTAGCATGGTTAATTTGAGAATTGAGCATGTCGGGTCTTTACAAGATAAATGCAAATTGAGATCAAATAATCCTTGAATAAATAGAGTAATTTGATCATAAAAATTGGCAAATCAAGCCCTTAAATGTGGACATGCGATCATATTTTTATTTAAAGGAATATCAAGCATCGAGCTAATGAGTTGGAGGAATGTGTTAGAGTAAGTTGAGCAGGCTTGTCGCTAATTGCCAATCATTTAGGTTGATGAGAGGAGCTCTTCTTACTTTGAACTAGCAAACCCATGTGGCACGATTCGAGTGATGTTGAGTTCTTTCTTAATTTCCCTCAATCTTCTGTTAGGTGGATTGAGTTGGACCCTTATTTTGTTTGCAAAGACTTCATGGTTAGAAGGAGACTTTGTCCTTGGTAATTGGATTCCAACGCTGTGACCAAAGTTGCTTGTATCATATATATATAAAAGAAGAAGATTTTGTGCAAACTTTAATAGTAATCAAATCAGATCTAAAGAAAGATGAAGGAAAAAGTTAGGAAATAAGAGCAATAATAGGTGTTATCTTTTGTTGGTCAACTACTAGTTAAGCACTAGTAGTTGGCTACTCCAATCAAGCGGTTTACATTGCGAGGCACATGAATTATCTTATGTTGATCATTCATGATGATATTTATGAGCCAAACTCCTAGATTAAATCCATATATTATTGATATGTCATTTTCTACTTTCATTTTAGCTATTTTAGGAATTTAGACGTATTTAAGCATCTTATTTTATTTAGTGTCTTATTGCTTAGTCAATTACCAATCATATTTAAGTCAAGGACAAATGTTGGATTGGGAGGCCATTATCAAAGTCATCAAAATCAATAAGTTGGTGAATTTATTATATAGAGGAAATTGTACAACTTTAAAACGTCAAACTCAATAAAAAGCAACAAAATCCAATCAGCTAATCTTTCCTAACACAAAATTTATATGTATGATGAGATATATATCTTTTCTTTCTTAGTATTTCTTTCTATACAAATCAAAAAAACAAATGAGAAGTTCGTAACCTATAGAATTTATTAGCCTTAACAATAACATATGGTAACATGCATAAGGTATCATATGCATAACACATATGGTCTAGGACTTTTGGTACCATCCATCCATATATACATAACATAACATTATCCGCTAGATTAAATTATATAACTTATGATTAGTATTTAAAAAGAACCAATAAGTCAAAAGCACAAGTAACTCATCGTGGAAATAAAATGCATTTTTTCAATAATAAAAAAAATGATCTTCTTTGTTTCATTTGAATGTTAAATAAATCTAAGATACAAGTAATGATGGTAGGTTAAAATGAATATATTTTTATTTTTATTAATAAAAAAGAAAAAAATACAACACAAGAATTAAGTTTTAATTTACATATAAGTAACGCATTTTAAAATTTCAGATTTCCACGAAAGATCATTTCTACATTTTTTAAATATGGATGAAAGAGAAAGGAGTCCGTGGGGAATCATACATTTGGATAAACAAAAAGCTTTTGTAAATATTTGATGGCGGTTGAGGATTCAACATTTTGACCAGGAATTAAAAAAAAAATTCGACAGATTCCTTTATCGCAACATGTGTAAGCTGTAAGGTTCAAAAATTGTTGCTGGCTTGATGTAGTGTTATTAATTACATCAACATCCTAAAAAGGAGAGTCAATTCACTAGTTAGTAGAGTCTAGAGTGAAGTTGGTTTGATTGTTTGTTTGAGTATTTACATTGGTCATGCTCTTTGTTTGAGAACTAAGAAGTAATGGCCAAAAAACCAAAAAAAAAAAAAAAAAAACTAAGTGAAGTTATATTTTCTCTTAATTTGATGTGTGTCATCGTCAATCTATAAGGTAAATTGTGACGAACAAATTAATTGAATTATTGATTCTTTTAATACCGTATAGTTTTATAATTTGTGATATCTATCCAATAATAATTTAACTACAACTCAATTTTATTTTAATAGTTCTGGTATTTATTAAATATCAATTATATCCATATCCTTATTTTATACTTATCATAATAAATACAAAAACCAAAAACAGTAGTTTTACATTCAATTGGTAACTAGCTGGATTTCATATTAGTTTGATTGAGAACGAGAAGGGATTCGCATCAAACTTCTATAATCATATATGCATTAAATTATTTGTTTTACTTTTTCTTTTCCATGTTGTCAAAAGTATTTAAATATTTGAAATAAAGCAGCGAGCATGATTGAAAATTTAAAACTTCTAATTGACTATGGGAGCTTTGGCCCAAAAAAAAAAAAAAAAGAGTGTAGGAGCTTAGAATATAGATGCAATATGGGACCTGTTTTACCCGTTGTTTGAATTTTATTGTTGTATTTCTAAACTTAAAGCTTCATTTACAATGTTTTCATAGCAAGCCAATCTTTGAGTTTATAATAAATTATAAATATAATTATATTTAACAAGATACAAAATAATATTTTCATAGCAAGCCAATCTTTGGGTTGGTAACTTGGCATCGCACTTGGAGCTTCATATATCGCACTGTGATCAATTTAACAAGATACAAAATAATTTTTTACAGGAAGAAATGAACGTGAACAAGAGGTAGACCCGAAAGATCAGTTTCATCAGTAAGTATCAGTAAATTACTCAACTATAATAAAATCATTAAAATAATTAATATTTTATTTATTATATTTATTTTAATAGTTAATTAGATAGTCTTGTCGATGAGACCGTAACTCCCATAATGTAAATGCACATTGATACGTAGAAGTAAAGGTAGATTTGTTAAACTACTGCGCATGAGTTCAAAGTCTAACTCACTCCTAGAATGTAATATTTCCGTGATGGTATGAGATTAATAGGTTTAATTCTTGTATAATATTCTTCACCTTGGACATTAATATGTGTTGTCTATGCCCTTTATAACTAGTAACATTATCACAAATCTCAAGTCGTAGGGATTATATTTGAATTCCTTATCGTTTTAGTATAATCAACTAGAACTTGGTATTTTTAGAAATTGTTTGAATTTAATTGCTACACATTTGAAATTGTCATGCTACACTTGAATACTACTACTATATTACTTTCAGAGAATGACATATTTTCAAACAATATGATCTTTTAGTTGATTTGATAAGAAATGACAAATACATGTAAACCATAAATTAGTAATAACTATCATCTCAATGCTTAAATATAATATTACAAACCATATTATCTTTCTGAAAAGTCTCTAGATACATAACTAATAATTTAAATACTAACTAACTTAGAGTAAAAAAAAAAAAAAAAAAAGTAGGTAACTTATCCCATAATCTCCATGAACTTCTAGTCTCGAAGTTCTTAGCGGAGCTAAATTCTTGGAAGTGACAAGCCATGGCCTAAGTGTAAACCTGAAAGGAGTGTTGGAGTGTGAGCAAAACCATGGGCTCAGTGAATAACCAGAACTTACCACACATCAAGCATGTTTATTAACAATCATATGAAATGCAACAATCAAGCATATGCACAAATACAAGCCTGAATAACCCGAATCCAAACAGGATAGAGATTTACGCCCTCTCATCAGGGTTGAAAGGTCACAATACTATGGCCCACCTACCCAGGACCAGGAAAGACTAAGCATACAAGAAAACACCAATACTCACTTTAATTATCTCTTTAAATTAATCATATTTAACACTCATTTCCTTTTTTTTTTTTAAGCCTTAGAAACTTCACTAAGTGTTAGTCATTTCAAAGCGATACCATAAGCAGCGTCCTTCATTTACCTGTTAGTTCCTATGGTATCAATAGCTCTAAGATAATCTTGCGTAGAACCAATAGCTTCTTTGCCTAGTAATACCAAGCATTATCAGAAAATCGAAATACCAACACGTAGTAGGCTGTCACTTACTTATATGTGGTATATGCAAGTCGTGCAATACATGTCTATTTTCATTTATAGTACCAATAGTTTTTATTCAGGCTTAATATGGTCAATCAATATACAGATAATCAACATGCTATACAAGTGTCAATTTCACAAGGATTTCACTATCACTTTTAAGAGTATAGCTTGGCAACTAACAATTCATACATCATACATCTCATACACTAGATCTGTTTATTATCTTTTTTATAAAGATATATTAGGCTAGAAGGATAAACAATATAATTAATCTGAGTTACTCGCCTGCTCATGATCAGTCGTAATAGTTCTCTAGAAAGTCCTCTAACTGATTCGTATCACCTATTGAGTGAAAATATTAATATAGATATATATATATATATATATGTATATAAATATATCCTACTAGTCATCTAAGTGTCATATATTGATGTTTGATTTTATTTCTATTAATTATATCGGTCTCTTAGTGGCTTTACTGTAACAAATATTTATTAGTTAATATTTATTTTCATGTTGATTGTCTTGTTCTCATATGGTATTTAACTTGTATATATGGTGTTTTTCCTATCTTTTAATTTGATCATTCTATGGTCACTGTTATTATTTTCTATCTTTTTATTTTTATCGTATTTCTCTTGATCTATCTCATATATTTATCTTGTTATTTTTTAAAATGATTTTACTTGTAAATTTAACTTATTTTAAATTTCCATTCTTGTTTATTTACCAATATAAGTTGAGTTTTAAATAATTATCATAATGTATTCTTATTTATAAAGTATACTAATATTAGCAATAATGATAATAATAATATATTAATAATATTAATATTAATATTCATAACAGTACTAGTAATAATAATAATAATACTCTTAATGACAAAACAACAACAACAACAATAATAATAACAACAACAACATTAATAATAATAATAATAATAATAATAATAATAATAATAATAATAATAAATAAATAGATTTTATTATTATTTTTTTAACATAATCAGAGAGGAACACGACTTTGTACACAATCATGTACCAGTCGTGTATTTCTGAAAACATAGCCTCGTAAAAAAAAAAAAAAAGAAAGAAGAGAAACACGGGGAGTTCACCGCCTCGTATATTACCCATGCTCTTCTTCGGATTACACTATTCATCATCTTCCATACTATTTTGATCCATTTTTTTCATGATATTCCACATCTAATTTATTTTTAAATTATTCCGTGTTTTTACATGATGTATATATACACATACATATATCATCTTACAACATATCAACATGTATATAATACTTGTTTTATGAATATAAAGAGTGTAATTATGGTTTATCAAAGTTTACCTCGTTGATGTTTTAAACTATGTTCCTGACCTGGTTTCGAACCTAGAATGAACAAAACATTGTTTAAGATAATGTTCAAGTTGTATCCAATCCCAAAACGAATTTTACTCTTACCTTTCATGTTCCTTTCTCAAGCTTGTTTTGTGTTATAATTGTAAAATACAGAAATAAAGATGAAAATATAATGAATTATGAATCATGAGATGATATAGGCTGAGTTTAAGGTCAAAACAAGTAAATTGTAAATGCATAAGTTTGGTTGTAGAATAAATGTTGAAGTTCAGATTTCTGTAATTTTTGACAGATTGTACGCCGCCTCTTGAAGAATCTACGTCGCCGGCATAGAGATGGTGTGGATGGGAACAGTAGCGTTTTTCTTAATGCTGGGAGAAACACGCCGGTGTTCACTAGGGTTTCTCTCAACACCGGCATCGAACGCCACCGGCGTAGGTTGTGAGTTTGCCGGCGTATATAGTAGGAATTGAAATTCTAGAATTCAAAGCCCCGATGAACTTCCAGCGCTCGTGTAAATCTTGCCAGCATAGGGTATACGCCGGCAGGACCTACACGTACGCCGCCGGCGTAAGGCCGACGTATAACCAAATTTCTATAAATACAAGACATGAAAAACAGTTTCAACAGATTTTCTTTTATCATTTTCTTCTTGCGTCAAAGAGGGTTTTGGAGTGTTCTTAGAGATCCAGGTTTGGAGATTCATCTGGAGGGTGTTTTTGATCCAAAGTAAGTGATTTTAATCTTCTCTTATGGATTAAATATGAAATTGTATAAGTTTTGTTAAGGTTGGGTTGGATTTTGTATGAAGGTTCTTGTGAGGAAACCCTAGCACATGTGAGATCTGTGAATTGGTGAATGCAAGTCGGGTTTTAGCGATTCAAAATAGTAAGTTGATCTCCTCTATGATGGATTCAACAAAATACGGGTTAAACAATCCTCATACGTTCTTATTATTGTGCATATTAGGGTTTTGGGTGAAATAATTGGTGTTTGTGAAGTTTGATAGGAATAGACGGTACAGATAACGAAGATTTCTTTTCAGGTTAGGGTTTTTGGAGAGTTCATGTTTGTTAGGGTATTTCGATAATGCGATCATATCTGTTGATGTATAATATATATATATATGTGTGTGTGTGTGTTGTAACAGGACATTTGGAGTTTGTGGAATTGTTGTTGGTGTGGATATAGGAGTTTGTGGAGTTGGGTTGTCCTTGTTGTTGTTGGTATCAGATTCTGAGGATTTGATTTATATTCCTGAAATTTAGAAAGGTACGACCAATCATTGCTTGCTGTTTTTGTCTGCAAATTTAGTATTGATTGAATGCTTGTAGGAACAGAATTTCTTAATAAACATAATCTTTATTCAGTTTAATAATTGTATGTTTTGGTTGTGCTTGACTTTGACCAGTAAAGCACTGGCAGATAGTGATACTGGTGGGCACCCTGATGATCTTGGTGTGAGGTTGTCCCTAGTGGACTCGTGCCTTGATATGATTCCGGTAGAATTAGGTGTTCTGGATTCGGGGTGTTTGGGGAGTACCCACTCATCCATATATGTATATGATTATTATTTTCAAAGAGTTGTATGATTTTCAATGGGATTTGAGTGACTCTGAGTTCAGGATTAGAGTATAGCTAATACTGGACTGTGTTGTTGTGTTGGCTTAAGAAAGATAATAATATGATTGTTTGCATTAGTTTAAGTTGCATGAATTGTATGCCTTTTGTATGTGCACATGCATTTGTATTTGGATTGGAGTTATCGTACTGGGCGTCGCTGCTCATTCTTTTAAATTTCAGATACAGGTGAAGAAGCTATAGTATATGATCTATCCAGTTATGATTTATTTTTTTATAGCGGGGATGGCGATAATGGACCCGACTACCCAACCGAGAGTTAGGCTTCATATACCAAATTTCTAAGAAAAGACATGTTTTGATTATTTGGGATTGTAGTTGGATTCATTGTTGGTTTTAAACGAAGATATTTTAATGTAAACAGTTTTTAGTTTATGTAGAATTTGTTGACTATAATGTCGACTTGGATTTTATGCTTGAACCAGGAGTTTACGTTTTATGAAGTATGAGTTTTTACTTTTAACAGGTTTGGTATCCTATGAGTTACCCTATGAGTGTTTATAGGTGATGATTGTATGAATTTGTGAATAATAGAGCCTTTGCGTATCTTATATAAGAGGAGATATGTGGCGGATTGTAATGCCTTATTTTAGGGCGTTACCATAATGAAGCTAGATTGTTTGAGCTTGGTTTGCTAACTATGAAGGTGATTAGGGGAGTTGAAGGGGGACGAATTTGATGGCTATTTGAGTAGTTTAAAGACTGATGTTTTGGTGTACATTAAAGCTTTGTTCTTATGTTCATTAAGGGAGATATATATACATACATATATATATAAAAGATGGAATTTGTAGCTTTCATGTATTTGGCCAAGAAATGGGGGTTTGTTTCACCGGAATACTCCTTGAATTGTAAGGCTTGGGTTGAATTTAATGAGGATTCTACTTGGCTTCATTTGGTTGGTTGAGTTGTCAAATTTGTTAACTTTTCTTGCACAAATTGTTAGTGATTTTCGGCTGGAGAATTTCTATGCAAATCTAGCCATATATTTGGTGCAATTTGCACCATATTTGTGGGAAATTTATTTATATTTTATTTATTTAGTTAATTCTCTAAGTTTTAGGGTAGTTTATTAAGTTAAACGGGTACAAATATGATAATCATTAAGAGTTTTATCTCTAAGAATTTATATAGAGTTCTATAAATTTTCTAGATTGTTATTGAGTTCAACTTTAGGTTTAAAGTTTACGTGATTAATCACTTTTAGAGTTTTAGCTCCACGATTAGGGTTTTCTAAGCTTAATAGGACAATTTTTGTTTTAGGATCTAATAGCTTAAAAATACTCAATTAAAATAATGGTGTGATCCAAATATTTATTTGGAATCTAGATTATTAGTTATAGATCTGTTTATATTTTATTGTCTACTTATAACCCTAACAGTTTATCTTTAAGTTATTGTTTTCTAACTATAAGCGTAATTGGTTATTTACTCTTTACCGCATTTAAAATCTTAATCAAGTTATTCTTATATCTTGAGTTTTCGATATCCATTATGAAATCGTATTGGTAGTATTTAATACTATCTAGAAAACTTTGTTTTAAGGTTTGAAACTATATACAAGCTTACTACTACTAGCAGTTTTATTTTAGAGTCTTTGTTGAGTTCAATATTAACCATCTATTTTCTATATTTATTTTTCTATCTTTTTTTTTACTAGTATGAAAAATTCTCGGGGTTTGCAGAAATAGTTCAATTAGAAAACCATGCCATTAAAAGTAATTTAATTTATCAAGAATATGAGTGGAAGTATGTCAAATACAGTTATATATACATATATATGCATACTTAATATACCCAGCTAGCTTCACAATCTTGAGTTATCAAGCTATTTGGAGCACATAAATTAGAATTAAAGCAACAATAGAAGAAGTGATATCGTTTATATATATATATAATGTGTGCGCGCGTGCGCTGCGCGTAATACAATTTTGTCTCACATTTATATGAAAAATCAAACAATCCAATCTCTTCCTCAATCAAATATATAAAATTTCAACAAATTCAAAAGGAAGAAATTTCTAAACTCAGCAGCAAATGAATACATTATTCTCTCGGTATCCATTTTCAGTCTTCCAGAGGCAACAATTTAAATTTGTGTCTTTGGGTATTATGTGATCACATTGGAGCTGGAGAAGGAGCACCAGCAAAGGACCCTCCAACAAGTGGTGATTCGGATGATTCTGGACCAGGTGCTCCCCCAGAGCTCATAAGCTCAATCATAGAGCGGTGAGGATTCGCACGCTGTGCCTCGCAAAGATCCGGCAAATATACTCCTGCACGGAGTTAATTATCATGTCATATATATGTCATATTGAACCAATTGAGCGTGTATATATATATATATATATAATCTATAAAATTCTGATTCTTGGAATTCCATCTTTTAAAACGATAAATTTACAAATATCCTTAAATTTTTGGGAAATATATATATATATATTTATTTATATACACATGTTATTGGCGTTTTATCATTTGTTATATATTTGTCCTTCACTTTTCCTATTCAAATTCAATTTTTACGTCTATTAAATTTTGCACTCGTTATTAATTAACACATTGTGACTCCTGATTCATTGATAATGATTAATTTAAATAAAAAATTAAATATAGATTCATTATAATAATAATTTAGAAAGTTTTGAAAAAGATAAAGAAAATGACAGAAAACTCAACACGTTTTATATATCTGTAAATAATGATGTCAATGACCAATTATAATCTAGTGATATCTCTTTTGATCTATAAAGTGAAAAGTATTAGATTCAATTTACTCATCTGCATCTTTTGTAGTAGTAATAATAATAATGTTTGACAAGCGAAACTTGTGTGTTCATGTTGCTTTTCATGAAATTAAAGTGGTGAAGATAAAGAAGAACTAAAGGGTTTAGAAAGTAAAGTAGCCAAGTTCATCAGAGTTCTTTTTTTGGATTCATTTTTTCATCATTTTACTCAATTGATACATATTTAATAATAATCAATTATTGTTGACTAATTAATAATTATCACGTGTTAATGATGCAAAAGAGACATGGGAACTTGGAGGCTCCCCTTACAAAACCATCCTTTTGAAAATACTATGATTAAACTGATTATAAAAAAATTAGTATAAAAAATTAAGGTCTATAAAATTTTCCTAGAAACATAATAAAAATTAAGTCATACGTTTCTAAAACGTGGAAAAAAAAATTATAAACTTCAATAGTGTTTACTATTAAAACTTATATTTACCTTAATTTTTTTTTTTTAACTCTTGCATTGTTGCATCGAAAAGGAATGAAATTTCAATACATTATATTCCGTTATTTCTATCGTTACTTTTTCACCAAACGGTAAATCTAATACAATTTTGTCCTTATTTCGTCCATTAAACAATGCTCAAACATAACGATTCCGTCTTTTGCAATCAAAAGGATTAATCTTGATTCATGCAATACAAATAAATGAGATTGATATATAAATAAAATGTTTATCAAATTATAGACAAAAATATATATATAAGACTAATGGAGGGAAAAAGAAAAAAAGCTAAAATTTCAGAAGATTCGTCTCAGATACGGCTTAAAGTTGAGGATAAATGAAGAGGTGTACCTTCTGCGGCAGCCAAATTGAAGTAGAGATCAGCAATGTTGGGGCAGTTCTGGTAGCATTGGGAAGAGCAAAGCTTAGAGGTGAATTGCCTCTCAAGGAAGGCGTCGGAAGATATTCCGACCCACTTCCTATCGACACCGCAGGCTTCGACACATCGGTCATCCTCAATGTGTCCGGCCAATTTCTCTGCAACCACCTCGGATGTTCTGCACTGGTACTCCACGCTGCCATCACGTGATACAAAGGTTTCCAAAGTGCACCTGTTGCCGGATGATGCTACGGCAAATGCGCACATGTCCTTGGGGATGTCCTCACATACAATCTCACCTGCATATTGCATTGCATGCCATGCATTGCACCAAAATCAGTAACCGAAAAAAAAAAAAAAAAGAAATCTATGTAACATTATTCATTTCGCTGATTAGGAAAACAGATGCGTTGTGATGATTAATTTACCTAGAGTTGTATGGAGTAAAAGAGAGGAGACGAACAGAACCAATGAACATTTTCCTGAGAAAGACGCCATTTGAAAGGAAACCATATGCAATATGTTGATAAACGTAAGAGGGAGTTCTCCTTTGTTTTTATGTTTTTTGTTGTTGCTGTTTGTTTTTTCTTTTAAGATTTTGGGGGAAGTAAAAGATTTATATATTGAGAGGTGATGAACAATCGACACAACTAAGCTCTTGTTCCTTCAACGTTAATAAAAAACTGTCCTTATATAGAATTCTATGGAAGTGGCTACGCATAAAGAAGCCGGCTTAAAGATCTCCTTAATTTTTCCTTTTTTGGGTTTTTGTACTCTCTTTTTTTTTTTTTTTTTTCTTAGTAAGGGTGGGTGCCGGCTTGGGGGTTGGTCGGCTTTTGCAAAATGGAAATCTCTAGAATTAGAAAGAGGGGCTTGGCTCATACCTTTTTGGTTGATACGTGCAGTCAGCCGGTTTGGACAAAAAGACCAGTTCTACCTGGAGACGTTTTGGATGTCTGCCTGCAAGCAAAAAAATATATATATATATATATATATTATACATGAGAGAGTTTGGTTATTTGTAATTAAAATATTATCAATTTAGAACTACATTAGCCAATTCTTTATAAACCAATGGAATTACTAGTATACAAAGTTTCGAATCTTCCAATCGCTATAAAAATAATATATAGATATTTCATTACACATATTCTATAGGTTTAGGTGTATAAGACACTTATCACCAATGCCTAATGGATATTCTTTTTTTTTTTTTTGCATAATTTTTTCAATTTATAATATGACACATAAAACTTAATACATTTATAGTGTCACGCCCCAGAAGGTACCCTAGTTGTACTGTATTGTATATAGATTTAATTTTATACAATACAACTAGTTACTCTAAAAGATGTGACATAAAAATAGGATCTTTTGAGTTGCTTGATAAGAAATGATGTACATACATAAGATATACAATAACAGAGAAAATAAACTTTATATAAAATTTGGATAATACTATTATAAACTGGTTTATCAACTTACAAACTAAGAACATAAATAGATATAAGTTTACTAATACAGTAGATCTATAATCCTCTTGTCTATTCCCATAACTTGCTAGCTTTATTCCTTACCCACTCTAGCGTCTGGGATGGTACTAGCCATGGTTGGAGGATAATCCTGAAAAATATGTTGGAGTGTGAGCATTTCTACGGCTCAATGAATAACCATCACATATTACACATCAAGCATAGCATACAAGTGATTTATCAAACAAGTGTAATGCATCACTCAAACATATGTACAATTATAAGTCTGGACAACCGGAATCCAAACAGGATGTAGATTTACGCCCTCCCATCCGGGTTCAAGGAACCTAGTTAAGGATCACATCCTTATGACCCACCCGCACAAAAACAGAGAACCATAGGAATAGTAGTACTCACTTTATTTATCACTTTATTAAATATATTTTCTTCACTCAATTTCCTTTCGAAACAAAGAGACTCCATTAAGTATTAGTCATTTCAAGCTTATACCATGGGCGACATTCCTTCTTTTACCAAATAGTTCCCATGAAACCGAACAGAACAAGGATAATCTTGGAAGAACTAGGAAATCTACATCTAGAAAAACCAAGCATTAACCCATATCCGAAATACTAATACGAGCGGGCTGTCACACTTTTTATGTAGTATATGCAGGTTATGTAATGCATGGTCTTTTAAATTATAAGCCTATCAATTAAAAGTAAATTTTAAAGTGACCAAGCAGTTTACAGACAATATCCAACATACTTCAACAATTATCCATAACAATTTTGTTATCACTTTTAATAAGTATGGTTTGGCATCCAATTCATACACCACTTTAACAACATAGTTCCCATCCCCATATGTATCATACAAACATTTTAAATATATGATTTTAGGTGCAACTAAAATTACAAACACAAACAATGTAATAGATCAAAATTACTCACCTGCTTATGGTGCTTTAATCATAGTAATCCTCTAGGAAGTTTATGATTGACTCAGGTTCACCTAATAGATGAATAAATTTTTATAAATCAGATCATTGACTTTGTATATGATTTTTTATGAGTATCTAAGTTTTCTAAATTCGTTTTGCCTTAGGTAAAGTCATTTTATTATTCCTAATCCGATGGTAGCTGATATTTAATTGTTTTAAAACTTATGAAATATCTTATATTTTATAAAATTAGTGTAAACGAATATTTCTTACTAAAAGCAATTTAAATAGTTTTAAATTCATGTTTTTAGTGCAAAATCTTTAAGTAACCCTAGATTACTTATTTTTAACTTATATTTTTCTTTATAAATAGGTGTTGAAAAGCTTATTTTGCATATAGTATGCTAGTTATGCAATTTATTTGCTTTCAAATAATTTCCTATAGTTGATATAAAACTTTCCTAGGTCTTATTTTTTTATATCCTATTCTCTTCATTAAGCTTTTTACCATTGGCAAAGAGTTTCATTAGTTTTAATCTATATTATCCATCAGTGTTTTTAGTGACAATAAATTTTCTATTATTATCTACTTTATCTATCAACCTTATCCATCTATGTAAGATAAAATTTCTATTAATTAGGGAGTTTCATCTAGATTTTATTACTAATATAATAAAATACCCAAAACCTTCACATATATTAGAAATTGGGTTTAGATAGATTTGAATGAATTAAATTAATCATAAGATATAAATAGACAAGTTGACAAAGTTAGATTAGTAATTAATTAAATGAAATTTGAGATTTGAAATCTAAATTCTCTAAACAAGTCATCGAAATGTTTAGAGAATTCCTAAATCCTTGATTCTTACCCTAAACACTAATTCCTAAATCTCAGTAAAATTTGAGGTCATTTGCTTATCTTAAAATATCAGTTCTTAAACCCGAACTTAAATTAAATATCTTTCATCCAAAATAAATTCCTAAATTAAGTTCTTATTTTAAGTCCTTAATTTCTAACCTATTGATTCTAAAATTATCTTTTGAATACTTCTAGAACGATATATATTGATCTGGTAGTTTTAAACTTATACCTTATTCGAAAAATATCAACATTTTATTAAATCTTATCTTTTCCTTTTCCTTTTCATCCTCTGCCTCTCTCTTCTTCTTCTTTCTTTCTTCTGTTTCTTTCCTTCTTCTCTTTCTTTCTTTCTTTGATCTTTCCTTCTCAATCTCAAACCCTAGACAAGATCAAGAAGATAAATTAAAACTAAGGAAGAAGATAGGAAAGAGGAATCAAAGCTAGAAGTACAAGAAGTTGCATGATTAAGCCAAAAAGCTAACTTTTCTATTTCTATTTCTCTTTGTTTTTACTTGTTATTTACATTTGTAATTGATGAATTGATGTTGAATTGGGTTGAAAGTGCTGTTTATATTTGTAATTGTTGAGTTGAAGTTTGATATGGGTTGAGTTTGAGGAAGAAGATGATGAATAGTGGTTATGGAGGTTGATAAAGTTTGAGATGTTTGATGTGGTGATGAAGTTTATGTTGTTTGAATGTTATATTGATCATATAACAAACTTTGGGAAGCTTTGGAATGAGTTTAAAGAACATTGGAAGTGTAAAATGCATTTAAAGAACAAAGGATTTCGTCATTTTCTCGTTCCAGTGTGCATAATTTGATACACGGCCGTGCACATGCCCGCGCAGGCCTTAAAATCCTTAAAATATCATCTCGGATCACTTTTTCATGCTCAGCACGGCCTCGAGCACGGCCATGCACTCGGTCGTGCAACCTTTCCCTGTTTCGCAGCCATTTGTATTTTAGCAATAAATTTTTCATCCGACCTCGGATTGAGGTGATTCAAGTTGCGTTAGAAAGCTTAAAAGAGATCTACAATTTTTATGTTTTGAGTTTTTACAAATTCAAAAATTAGCGATGCTTAAATTTTGATTCTTTCCAGCTGCAACACTTTCCAAAACAAAGTCAAAAACTTGTTTTTGTTTGTTAAATGTGTTTTTTGCTTAGGAAATGATTCTTTTTTGAGCTAAAATGAGATAGATAAGAGATATTTGATGTGTTAAGTGAATTAATTCATGTAATTAAACAGGTTAAGTAGATTTATAGATTTAACAAATAATTAGATTAAATCTAGAAGATAGTTATAAATGAACTTAGTTAACAAAACCTAGGTTCAACTTGACTAAATGAACTTGAATAGAATAAAATGAATTAGATTGAGTTATTTTAACAACTTTGGCTTATTAAATGATTAAGTTTAATTATTTGGCTAAGGTTAAACTAAAATAGGTTAGTAACAAATAATAGAGAGTTTAAATGAATGTGTTAGGGTGATCTTTGAATAACATGAGGAGTATGTTGTTTTGTATATATATATATATATATATATATATTGATATGTGCATAATAGGTTATGATATGGTTTACATTTAATATGAATGAGTACTAGCTTAAGTTCTTATGTGAGTGCAATTTCTTGAAACAGATGTTTGGTTTTGGTTCTGATTCTTTTGGATTGGCTTTAATCAACCTTCTAAGGCTCTGTTTGGATTTCGTATATAAGGTACGCAGTAACTTGCGTGTTGAATGTTAGGATAGGCATTCTAAACTGATTAAGACTTAAACTCGGCTTAATAATTAATGAGTGTTGATTGTGTTATTCGTCGTTGAATCCGGTCTAAGGAGTGACAACTTGTCATGATGCAATGACAATGTTAGAATAAACGCTTAGGCCACTTGTCATGATGCAATGATTTGGCTCGGCTGGTTGTCATGATGCAATGACATGGCTCGGTGGGTAATCGAAGGGAATATAGTAACAGTGTAACGTTTACTTAAACTTGGAAGGAAGTATCATAGTTTAGTTCAACGTTTATGGGAGCGTGTGAACTAGATTCATGTTATGGACTGAATCTAAGTAGAGTTGGGTAACGGCTATAAGCCCTGAATGAGATTACTGTTTCTTTTTCAGTGTAACGTTATCTAGGAGATATAAGTATTCAGGCTGCTTATATCAACCCCCTGAGCGTCGTGAGCGTTACTCAAGATCCTCAGATTCCCATGGCTTGATTCGGAGTGTGAGTGCTCCTGTGATAGTTGTTATTTACTTTAAAGAAAAGCTAATAATCTATGGCTATGCATTGCATATAGTTTAAGTCGTGTGCCACTCCGTGTGTGATTTTGTTACTGTGTACTGGGCTCCGGCTCATTATTGTTATTGTTATTCTTTTTACAAGTATTGTTATTGTTGATGTTGATGATGATGTGGAGGCTGTTGATGTTGTTGTTCTTATTATTGTTGTTGATGTTAATGATGATGAGGATGGTGATGGTGATGATGATTGATGTGATGATGTTTGTCTCGGGTTTCGGGCGATTCTGAAGATATGGGAGAATGAGTGAAGTGTGATAAGATCAAGATATTACTTGTATTTTGTTTCTTCTTTTGTTTTGTTTTGTAAGAGGACTGGATATATTTATAAATCGTATTTTCATTTAAGGACTTGTTAGTGCTCATGTTTTTGTAAATAAGCTTTTATAAATATTTATCAAAGTGAAAGTTTTTCCACTTTTAATGGTGGAAGTTTGAAATGCTTTTATGTAGAAACGTTTTTATTAAAGTTTATTTTTCCGCTACTAAATCCAGTTGTTGGCAGAATTTAACTAAACGATTTCACAATCTAAAATCGAATAGCAATGTTCAACATAAACACCTTCTTTTAAGACAACCTTACGTATAATTCATAAGAGTTATACGTGGTTGGGGACTTGGTGTGCTTAATTTGAAAGTTGAGCATGTCGGGTCTTTACATATAATGCTTCTAACGATTTTTAAATTTATCTAAATATAAATTAGTAGCATATTTCTTATGATTAGTTTAATCCATTCAAATTCTTTGTCTTTATTTTAGTAAATTCTATCACAAGTTTTATGCTGAATATTCTCCATAGGTATCTAAGGGTTTGTGTTGGCTAGTTTTATTATTTAGATAATATTAAAGACGTATTCTACCAATTCTTTTGTACAAAATTAAGTCATGAATAAGGTTTTTTAAGTCATAGCCTTATAGTGACAACAAAATTTTGAGTCTAGGGTTTTCTAGAGTCTAAATTTAATTTTCTTCATAGTTTCCTTACATTCTAATTTATTCAAGATGACCATCATACATTATTCTCATTTATGTTACTATCAATATAACTTAAGGGGACTACTTATATAGAATATCTATGATAATTTCTGTAAACCCCGGAAACTTCCACAATGCGATACGACCCTAGATTAGAAATGTTGAACTAACTAGTAAACCTAGAAGTTAACAAAAACCCAAGATTAGATACATAATTTAAATTTGGCCGGATTAGGATCCATAAATTAAATAAAGAACTTCTTTGACCCCAATTGATACCAAAAACGAGATTTCGTATCTTGAATTGATAATTGAAGATATGATTAAAGGAAACTTCAAATTTCAAACCTGAATCCTTGTCAAACAAATAGATTAAATGGGAAAACCTAAATATAGAAATTAAGTGACCACTTTTGTATTCAACAAAAACCTGAGACTAAAACAATGAGTAGTAATGAACCTATACTTGAACTTGAACCCGAAAATTTGAAATTCCTAGTTAGTAATAAACTATACTGATAAGATTTCATAACGGGTATCCAAATCTAAATTATATAACTAATTTAGCTTATATATCTGTGGCGATATTAAGTAATCGATCCAATATGTTTATAGTTAGAAAATGGCAACCTTAAGATAAACCGTTAGAATTATAAATACACAATAAAAATATAAACTGATATATAACTCAATATCTAGACTTCAAACAAAGATTTGATTTATACCAACATTCAAATTAAGGTTTTCTTATGCCCTTAAAGCCTAAAACAAAAATTGACCTAACAAGCTTAGAAAACCTAAATCGCGGGAGATAAATCTTTCTTAAACAAATGATCACATAAAATTAAAACTTAAATTTGTACTGTTTGATAAAATAAACATCTCGTAGGATCCATTAAAAATATTTTTGTATATAAACTTACATATATTAGCTAAATTATACCCTATTAGTGTAATAAACTACCCAAAAATTTAACTAAATAATATCTAAATACTATATATATATTACAAAAACTTGCAGGAGACGTTCTTCAATTTTTTTTAAGGGCTTTGATCTTCTTGAATCATGTGAACCAAAATTTCCTTAATAATTCAAACAAAAGTCAATCTAAATCTAATTCTAAGCCAATCTAAACTTGCCAAATCATCCTTACATTAATGAAAACAAAACAAACTGATGAAACAACAACAATTATAGGCAATTCGGATCAATTATGGAGGAGAAAACACGTAGCTAACATTCATATTTTCTTCTATATATATGTATACCAAGAACATGAAAAGAAGAAGCAAACGAACACCATCTTCTTCCAAACTTTCTAGAATTGAACCACTCCCTATTAGTAGTTAAATCGACCTGGAAATCGGATTTAAAATGCATCAACTAAACTAGTTCGAATTTAAGAACAAAAACTACGAAAAACGCTTAAAAAGAGCTTAAGGTAAGTTGATGTAATTCCATGTGTTTTCTTTCGAATCTAAGGATTGGGATTGACTTCTGAACATCTTAGGAACCTAACCAAGTCCATCGAAAGCTTCGAATTTCATCGAGGAGCCACGACGAAGGTGATTTTCAAAAACCCTAAACTACCTTGATGATTCGAAAAATCATGGAACATGTTGTTGTTTTGTTGTTTTATGGAGATATTTAAGTAGTTTGATGTTATAGGAGCTTATAGGAGCCAGAAAACTGACTTTCTAATGTCAGAATCAATCAGAAATCAATCATGTTCATCAGGGAAGATGATGAACAGTGCTTCCCCGATGAGCACGGGGGGAAACACGGGACGTGTTCCACCCGTGTACCCCTCGGTGAAAATATAAAAAAAAAGAAGTTTTTTAAATTTAATTATAGAATAATTAATAATATAAATAATTTTAGAATTATTATTATTCTTTTATTTACTTATTTTTCTAGAAAGATTATAAGTAATAGTAATATTAGTAATATAACCTCGAATTTTTTTATTTAAATTTAAAAATAAAATATTTTTCTAGTATTATTAAGTACATGATATTTAAATAGTTAACCTATTAACTTTAATCAGGAAAGAATTTTTAGAAATATAATCACCCTTATTAATTAATTTAGTATAATAAGTTTTCTAATTATAATTGTTAATATTCTCAATATTATTAAGAGAATTTTTGGAATTTTTGAAATTATCATTTTTGAAATAATATTATATGTAAACTCTAAAATAAAACTCAAAAATTAAGATTAAAATTATTTTAGTAATATTAATTAATAAGAACTCACACTTAGTATGGATTAAAGTATAAAACAAATAATATAAATATTGTTATTATGAAAAGTAATTATTTTACTTTATTTTATTCTATTATTTTTTTGAAATTATTATTATTATTATTATTATTATTGTGAATAGTTATTAATATTTCTACTATTTACGGCAAAAAGAAATAAAATTTGAAAATAATTATAATTAAGTTAATAACTCTCTATATTAATAAATTTATTTTCATTAAGATTGTATTTAATTAGTTTATAGGAAAAATTTTACGAGCCTAGTGAAGACTAAATATGTATTTAAATAACTAATTGTAAATGAATAGATAACAATGGAAATTTAAATAATCCAAATTTGTGAATATAGAGATATCTATATTTTATAAGAAAAATTTATTAAGTAAATGAAAAGAAAACTAGTAGTTTTAGACAATGAAAATGAATTAGCTAAATTATTAAACTTCCCGAGTACCCAATCAATAGATTTAAGTATCAAACCAAAATCAAATTAAGTAACTTGAGATAACAATGAATTAGTACTTAAGGTTATTCTCAAAGAATTTGTTAATAATAAAACAGAAGCCCAGCAAACCATTAGGACACTTAAGTATTCATAGGAGCTAGGTTATATAGTCTTGTATAATTAATGACTATATTACTCATCTCAATAGGTAACTCGGGTATTGGTGAGGACTTTCCTGACAACTACTATGACTGAATAACATGTGTAGGTGAGTAACTCAATCTTATTACATTGGTTGTACTTGTAAAGTTAGTGAATTTTAAATAAAAGATAATAAAAATTTGGTGTACTGTTTGGTTGTGGAAACTATGTATGATATTGCATTGATTGCCAAGTCACTCTATTATAAGTGATAACAGAATGGTATATGTCTGTATTGCCTATATAACATGATGGAATGTTTGTACCGCTTGATTACCTCAAAATTGGTTAAAAACTATTGGTACCATAAAGAAAATCTGTCATGCATTACATATTTTACATAAATAGTATTTGAGTAAGTGGTAGCCTACCATGTATTAGTTTTTCGGATCTCTGGTAATGCTTGAATTATCTAGGCAAGAGAGCTATTAGTTAATTGCAAGATTACCTTTGTTCTATTAATACCATAGGAACTAAATGGTAAATGAAGGACGCCGCTTATGGTATTACATGGAAATAGCTAACACTTAGTGGAGTTTCTAAAGCTAAATCAGGAAATAAATAACAAAACATGATAAGCTTGAAGAGATAACCAATTAGAACATTATTGTTTCCTGAAAGCTTAGTTTCTCCTGGGTAGGTGGACCATAGATTGTGATTCTTCAACCCCGATGAGAGGGCATAAATTTTCATCTTGTTTGGATTCCGGGTTATCCAAGCTTGTAATGTACATATATTTGATTGGTGCATTTCATATGATTGATAAATAAGTTGTATGTATTATGTGGTAAGTTCTAGTTATTCACTAAGCTTGTGTTTTAACTCACACTCCAATAGTCCTCGCACGTTTACTCTACGACCCTGGCTCATTACTAGCAGGATCAGGGTCCCGATAAGAAATTAGAAGCCAGAAGCTTAAAGACTAGTATATGATTAGAATATCTGTATCTCTATTAATCTTTTTGATGCAGGTAACGTGTATTAGAATCATTAGCTAAGGATTGTAAGGATTTATAAAGCATATGGTATGTAATATCTTATTATGATAGTTGTTTACTAATTTATGCCTTATATATGTTTGTTCATCCTATCCAAGCGACTAAAAGATCTTGTTTAATGAAATCATGTTATTCCTGGAAGGTAAACTAGTAATGGAAATCAAGTGTTTCTTGGTTACTATTATTAGGATACCCTCGGGGCATGACAATTTCTATGTCCTCAATTTTCCTAATTTCTACACAAGAGTGAAGTGCAAATTAGAGAATGGTTTAGACATTACCTTGATGATTAAGAGGGAGAGATGATAAATTCTCCTCCTTATAGTTTTTTGGGAACTATAGTTGAATGGATTTGTACCCTCCATTTGGGGTTTGATGATACGTAACCTCAAAACGAGTAGTTTTAGTTAAATTATGCTTTCGATCAATACCTCCAAGCATATTAATTCTACTCGAGTTGAGCCATTGTCATGCCCCATAGGGTATCCTAAACGTAACAGCCCACCACATACTATATAAGACTCACGAAATCCCTATCCGAGCCTTTCGGGAGTCTTGTATAGATGTAAAGCATCCCTTTACGACAATAGAATAATCAATCAATGGAGTTAAGAAGTTTAATGCGGCATTCGCTAGCCATAGATAATAAACCAAAACACATTTATATACATTACAAAGTCTAAGGGGCATTCCCCCGCAAAATAATATCAAGTCCATTACAGTCATCCAGAGTCCTTTAGTTTCCATCGGAAGTCTAAACAAAATCAAAGTAAACTTCTAAGGGAAACTCCTATCTTCAGTACCTGAGCTGTGGCTTGCCTCGGCCTAAGCCAAATGAACTCGTGCTGCAACAAGTAAAAACTATGGGGGCGTAAGCTAACTAGCTTAGTGAGTGAAAACTTCCATATCACAATTAAGACAAATCATTCAAACAAGTGATTATTCAAGCAAATGGTATGCATCAGACAAATGAGCTCAACAAACATATGACCAGCTGAAAATCATATGTGGATGGACTTGCGCCCTCCATCCCGGGTTAGCAGATTAATGAATCCTACGGTACGACGCCGTTTAAGTTCACGGTCAACTGAATAATAATTCGTTTTATGGATCACGATTAACCAACAATTTCGTTTTATGGGTCATGAAAACCAACAAATGCTAATGCTCCACCCCTTCGTGATATGAATGAGTCCAATTATAATTCAGGTCAAATATGGATTATTCCAATTCTTTTAGGTGTCCAACAATTATTCGCAGACAATCAATATAAATTCTAACTAAACAAGCAGCAGCTTAACACTGGGTTTCGATATTCCTTAAGTTCGACTTCACATATCAACAACAGACAAGTATATAATTTCCCATATACCCCATCATGCGTAATCATTTTTTTATCTTTGCCTAAACAACTAATGCCACTATCACTACAATCACAAGCAATAATTGAGAGCAGAAGTAGTACTCACTCAGCCATGGTTCGCCGGTCTTTTAGTAATAGTAGTCGGGTGGTAATGTATCGTCTTGCTCAGGATCACCTACCAATTAAGAACAACCTAATAAGAATCTCATCACTAAACTAATTCAAGCTATGCATCTAAACTACACAAAATCGGAATTCTCGCTATTTGCGGAAGTTCCGACTTAAAACGGCCATAACTTGATCATTTTAACTCGGAATTTTACAAATTTTATATCGATCTCTATCTACTTCGAAAGATCTATCTATTTCTAGTATTATTTTCAAGTTTTGAAAACATTAAGATCATGGAACAGTGGGATCAGATTTGTTCTGTAACTTTTCCAATTCCGAAAAATTGTTTCGCATTTGATAAAAATGTTCCTAGTTGATGATTCATGTATAGATGGTATATGAACGAATTCCTAATATGAATATCATGTAATGAGCTCAATATATGCATGGTTTTGATGATCTTTGATTATGAACTTCTAATTATTAAGAACTCCATGATGATCACTTATACAAATCTATTCTTTCCAACTTCACATTTCCTAGGGTTTTTATGATTTTATTCTTGGAATCTACTTGTTATCTAAATAAAAATGAGTTCTCAATGTCTATACTAATTATAACCTTCACTTATACATAGAAATTCACATTTTTCATTTGGCAAATATGTTTTTGAACATGCCTTTCACAAAAATCCGAATTTTGAAATTTTCCTTTTCTTGCATTTTCTTTATGAGAAAACTTGTTTAATGCATCAAAATTGAAGCTTCATTATATCTATTATCTAAGGACTCCATTTGACTCATAAAACATGCCATCTAAGCTTGGATACTAAGTGTTTATGTAGGCATCATCCTAAAAATACGAATTTGACTATTAATCACTATGTCAATATTTTTCATTCTAACTCCACTGCTTGTTTTACATTTTTCTCATGCCTAAACTCATCTAAACTTATGAAAATCATTCCTTAAGGACATCTATTACATATACCTTCCATTTTCTATGAAAAATATGAGTTTTAAATTGGTTTTGGTGGTCTTTAAAGTAGGGTTTCAAAATCATCCGAATTTCCATCTAACCATTTCTAACAAAATATTTTCTTTTTCAAGTTTCTTGTCTTCTATACATGAGATCTACCACTTAACATATCTATACATAGGCAAGGCTATATTATTATGATCATCAATGCATGAAAATCAAAATAATCATATGAACATAAATATAGATGAAGATGTGAATGTCTAAACACTAGATCTACGAAATATCATGCATGATTCATGAGTTTCATGGCATGAACATAAATATCTATGCAAGATTCCTACTTTACATGCATGAACATCACATTATCTCATCAAAAACTCCTTTAAACTCTAGATCCACTTCTTGTGATGGCTTGATATTCTTGTACAAGTGTTTTCATGTTCCTAGCATATGCTCATTGGGATTCAATGTGAAAAACACACATGAATAGCTTTGCCATCACAAGATAAGATAGGAATAAGGTTTAGAATCATCACCTAAAGAAGGTTTGAAGATGAAATGAAGAGGAGTTGAGTTGTGTGTGTGAGTGTGAGAAAGGGGGGAAGGGGAGTCACGGCACCCTTAGAGGGAGAGAGAAGAGAGGTTTTTACTTTGGTAAAAATTTGAACAAGTGAAAAATGAGGAGAGAGAATGAATATGAGCTTATATATTAGATGGATTAGGGTTTTAGTTAAATAAAATGAGTGAAGAAAAAGCAAAAATGAGGGGGAAATGGGGGAAAGGGCACCAGCCAAGAAAGATGTGAGAGAGAGAGGATTTGAATTTTTAACAAATTTGTATTTTATGTAATTAAAATATAATAAATGTAATAATTAAATAAGAAACAAAAATTCTTGGAAAAGAATATTGTAATGAGTAGTTGTAAGGATGTAAGAATAGGGTATGGATAGTGTGTAGTGTAGGTTGTACTTGTGAATAGTAGACAAGACATCTACTTTACTGGTTGTAACAAAAACACGAGAAAAGGCTATAACTGTAATTTTTATAGCCCAAAAAATTATAAAATTGATATTTTTGGAATCCTTATAAAATTACCGTTCTAATGAATATTCCGGAACATTTTTCTGAGTTCGTGGTCCCGAGGCACTCTTTTTCGTAATTGAGCTCGGGAAGGCCCGGAATTAAAAAATTCCCGAATTTAAAACTTTCAAAGATCTAAAATATACTTTAGAACAATAATTCATATTCATTTACTTTATAAAACTTCTTTTATTATGAAACCGAAGGAAAGCCGGATTTAGGGTTCCTAAGCTTTTCTCACTAGACTTAAACTAAACTGGATTAGGGTTTCACTTTTCAACTCCCAGGGTTTTCTTAACTATTGAGAATACCGGGGTTTACAGCCATGCTTCCAGACTCTCCACGAAGCATTTGATTAATTCCATGTCACCAAGCAATTGCTTTCGATCATAACCGCCAAGTGTTGCTTTCTACCGAGCTACCATCCTTCTCACCCAAGGATAATAACCCCATGCAATGTGACTCATTTCATGGTATGCATGAATTAGATTATTGAAGATACCATAGCATTGTTATTAACAATTTTAAGGTGATCATAGAAATTCATACACATCAAGTACTATACTAAAACAAATAATTACTTACAATCAATTCTCGTTTTGATATTCTTAAAATACTTTCAAGACTTTCCACATACATATCAATTTATCTTTCCTTAATTCTAATGCGACTAAACTACAAGCACAATCAAGTAAGCCTTTTTAAGGAAATAAACTCACGTTGCCATGTCGATACTTCTTCTAAACGGATGAGTCATTCACACAATCCACTTAGTCGAAATAATCTTTGGGGTACGCGTATTCTTCC
This sequence comes from Combretum micranthum, assembly GCA_024138025.1. Taxonomy (NCBI): domain Eukaryota; kingdom Viridiplantae; phylum Streptophyta; class Magnoliopsida; order Myrtales; family Combretaceae; genus Combretum; species Combretum micranthum. The sequence goes on along the minus strand of JAMXBD010001794.1, from coordinate 12,237 downwards.
TCGGAATCACTTAATCAAGAAAAATACCCAAAAATGAGTATTTTTTGATGAATTTCTTGAATTTTGACAAAACAATGTCATAAGAACGTCAAAGTTCGTACAAAGGATGATTCCAATTTAGAATGGCCATAACTTGGCCATTTTAAATCGGAATTGCGCATATAAGATACCGATTTCTACCTACTCGAAAAGATCTATCCATTTCTGAAACTATTTTTTATCAAACTAGTTCATTTAGGCTCTGAAACAGTGGCGATTAGATTCACCACGAATTTTCCTTTCCCAAAAGCATTTTGTTTCAAATATTAAACCATCCAAAAATTGCTTTGATAATACTTAGTTATCTATATAGTTGAAAATTTCCCTTTTTATAAATATATAGCTCATATTTTATCCATGCTCAAGTGTTTGTTGTTCATTCAAATTTCTTGAGTAAAACAATGTTAATTAAGAGTGTAGAAAGCCATAGTTTATAAGAAATCCTTTTTTTAAATCCTTTAAAATGAATATTTTGATTCCTTTATTTTCAAGAATCACTTCATGTTTATCTTACTATTTTCCTGAATGACTTTTCGATAGATAAATTTCTTATTTTCTAAATTCTCAACATTAGTGCTACTTTTCCTCTTTGTTTCTTTTGACTCTTTATTTGAAAAAAAATCTTGGTTTGAAAACTCTCATTTTGTGTTTTAAGGGTTTCCTTACATCATGTTTTTATAAAAATATTTTAGTACCAAAGTCATCTTGTTTTAAGAAAACAAAGTAATATAGGAATGATTTAAAAAGCTTTTTCAAAACAAAAGTAATTTTTAAAATTGTAATAAGTTCTTCTTAAAACTTGGAAAAGAATAACTTTACTTTTGTTAAACCATAGAATTATATTCCATATAAACCGTCTTAGGTGATAAAATCTCCTTTTTGTCAAAGTATAATTGGAGCTTTAAAGATTTGGTCAGCAATCTTAATAGGCATGATTATGAGAAATAATAACAAGCAAAAATAACATAAATAATAAATAAAGTTAAGTATTGGGAGTCTTAGCTTTTCAAGGCTCCCGAGACTAAGAAGTAAACTAGTCTCAAAAGAAAGAAATAAAATAAAAGAAAAAAATTGTTTTTGACTTGATGAGGACAAATCTAAGACTAGATATTGGTCTTATAACAACAAGAAATAAATAAATTGCAATGGAATAAATAAATAAATTAATTTGCATGAAAATAAATAAATTGCAAGTGAGCTTATATGCTCTTAAGAATATATATATATATATATATATATGTAGATACACAATAATACTTAGTTAGGTATAACAATAATAATATGAATGAGTAAAGTAATAACATAAATAAATAAATAGATATTCATGAACAAGAACAATACATGAACATAGTATAACTTTCATAATATTTAGTTTTTGGAAACTCACACCATGGTCATATAAAGTTACATGACATAAGGAGAAGAATTTGGTAAAGGAAACTTTTACCTAAAGAGTGTTTTGAGATAATATGTATGAATGAATTTTGTGTATGTAGAAAGAGGTTTGAGAATATTTTGAGAGAGTTTTGAGAGAGTATTTGGAGAGAGTGTTGAGAGGAAAATTTGAGAGAGATTTGATAGTGAATTTGTGGGTAGTAATTGTGTGAAAGAAATGAAAGAAGATGAGGGTATTTATAGGAAATGAGGAGTGAATTAAAGAAAAATTAAAAGAAAATTAAGAGAGAGATAAAGGAGGGGGTGGGGGGCGCCGGCCACATACAAGGAAGAGAAAGAGGAGAGTTTTATTTCGTATTTTTGTTGATTAAATGAAATAATAAGTAAGGTAGATGTGAAATAAAATTATGAGAAAGATAAAAAGTAAAGGTAATAAATTATAGGGTGTAAGAGTAGGTGTTAGAAAAAGTAGAGATAAAAGAATAGTGTAGAATAGTAATGAATAGTATAATGTAAAGTAGATATGACTAATAAAGTATCGGTAGTAAGAAAATACGCGTATAATTGCGATATCTGTTATTTTTACTTACCAAAAAATTATAAAACTGATATTTTTGAAAACCTTATATTTTTATGAGTCTAATGGTATATCCGGAATATTTTTACTATTTCGAGCTCCAGGACACGTTTATCAAGAATTGTATCCATTCGGGTTCAAAACGATTTACGATTTTGCTAATCTGATCTTTTTAAGCTTCCTTATGTATTTACGAACTATTCTACATACTAATCTCTTACTTACTTTCTTAGGGTTGCTTACACGGGATTGCCGAACTTAAACCATTACGTCTAACTATGGTTTTGTTGACTGTAGGTGTAAGCCCCTGAATTTTCGGAATCGGTTTAGCATAAAACCCTAACCGGAAGTCAAACGAAACCCTAAAGGTCAACAAAACCCTAGTTTACCGTATCAATCTAAATCCGGCATTGCCGTTTTCTTTGGCCCGGAAAAACGAAGTTGGGATAATTAGCTCAAATAGACCGTAATAACCATAGGTTTTATAAAAGTTTCAGTTTCGCGAATTCGGATGTCCTTCGAACCCGATCGGACAGTTCTCGAAAAACGTGTCCGGAAGCCCGGACTAGTAAAAATATTCCGAATATACCGTTAGACTCGTAAAAATATAAGTTTTCCAAAAATATCAATTTCATAATTTTTCGGTAAGTAAAAATAACAGATATAGCTATTATACGCGTATTTTCTTACTACCGGTACTTTAATTGTCATATCTACTTTACATTACACTATTCATTACTATTCTACACTATTCTTTTATCTCTACTTTTTCTTACACCTACTCTTACACTCTACATAACCTATTATCTTAACTTTTTACCTTTCCCATAACTTTATATCACATCTACCTTACTTATTACATCTTTTATTTAAAAAATCAAAAAAAATTAAATCACTCCCTCTCCTCTCAATGTGGCCGGCACTCTCTCTCTCTCCCTCTCATTTGTTTTAATTTTGCATTTATTTTATCACCAAAAATCACTCCTCATCCTATAAATACCCCCTCCTCTTTCACTTCTTTCACACCACTTCTATACTAAAATTACTCTCTCAAAATCTCTCTAGAATTTCTCTCAAGAAGCTCTTCAAGAAGTTCTCTTTAGCTCATCTTCTTTAGGTAAAAGTTCTTCAAGAAGTCTCCATGTTCATCTACTTAGTATGAGCTTAGTGTATGTTTTCTAAAACCATGAAGGTTAAGAAAGCAACAATAGGTTCATACTTTGTTTTTGTTCATAACCACAATTCCTTTATGTTCATGTTTCCTTTATATATTCTTCATGCTCCTCTTATGTTCATTTATGATTCTTTTATGTTCATAACTATCTATTATATCTATATAGCTATATATACTAATTAGAGCATGTAAGCTCATAATCTTGCAATTTATTTACCTTTCATGCAATTTATTTACTTCAATGCAATTTATTTATTTCAAGTTGTTTATAAGACTAGTCTCTAGTCTTAGACTTGTCCTAATCAAGTCAAAACAAGTTTTTCTTCTTTCATTTTATTTCTTTATGGGACTAGTTTATTTCTTAGTCCCGGGAGCCTTGAAAAAGCTAAGACTCCAATACTTGATTTTATTATTTATGCTTTATGTTACTTTGTTTATTATTATTCTCATAATCATGTTCATTTAGAATGTTGTCCAAAAGTTTTGTTCTCTAAAGATAATGAAATAAAAGAAGACTTTTGTCACTTAGAAACAAGTTTATGTGAAACATAAAAATATAAGATAACAAAAATAAACTCATTCATTTTCAAGTTACAAAAAGAATTCGCTATAAATTTAGAAACTATTTTTACTTAAAAGCTAGTTAAATCTTTGTTACTTTACTTTGCTTTTCAAAAGAAAATATTTTGTTGACAAAAATGGTTCTTTTCATAAAGAAAATAAGATGGATGACTAAGGAAATTTTTAAGTAAAGACCTTGCAAATAGGCAAAGAAAACTTATGGTTTGAAAAGAATAAAATTTTCACTTTTCAAGTTACAAGAAAAAGTTAATAAGATTATAGAAATTAGTTTTTCTACAAAAAGTCCTTAATTGTTCCACTTTGTTTTTATAAGGAAACCAAATTTTCATGCATGAGTAATTGTTTTTGGAAATGGAGACATGAGAAAAAGAATGAGAAATATCAAGTAAAGATTTTTGCCAAAAAAGTAAACAAAGGAATTTACACAAGAAAATAAGAAAAGCATATTTTCTAGAAAACTTCAAAAATATTATTAGTGTAACTTAGAAGTAGAAAATTTTATTTTCAAAAGTCACTTAGAAAAAGATAAATAAAACCAACATAAAACATTTTTAGAAAACAAAATAAACAAGGTATTCATTTCAAAGAAATTCACAAAAACAATTTCCGAAAAGCTTCAAACCGACATTGTTTTACTTAAGAAAAATAATTTGGACAACAAGACATTTGAGCATGCTTAATATGAGTTATATAGTATAAAAAGAGAATTTTCCAACTATATAGATAACTAAGTATTTATCAAACAAATTTTGATTTCTTGAACCAAAGTTGTTTTTACTTGAAAATCCGTGGTGAATTTTGTCACCAGTTTTTCGGAGCCTATATGGCTTTGTTTGTGGGAAATAATTTTAGAAATGGGTAGATCTTTTCGAGTAGATAGAAATCGGTATATTATATGCGCGATTCCGAGTTAAAATGACCAAGTTATGGCCATTTTAAGTTGGAACATTCTTCCATACGAACTTTAACGTTCTTTGACATTGTTTTGTCAAAATTCAAGAAATCTTCAAGAAAAACTCATTATGGGTATTTTCTTTGGTTAGGTGACCCCGAGGAAGGATTTCTTCACCCCGAGAACTATTACGATTAGTGGAGTGTGTGAACGACTCATCCGCTTAGAGGAATAGACGACAATGGCATCGTGAGTTTATTTCCATTAAATGCTACACTTGTTGTGCTTGTAAATTAGTTGCACTAGAGTTAGGAAAAGATAAACCGATATGCATAAAATAATTCCTTGAAAGAATTCTAAGAATATCGAAGCCCGAATTGTTCTAAGTGATTGTTTTAGTATAATATTGATTTGTGTGAAATTCCTTGATCACCATAAAGTTGAAAATAATTATGTTATGACTTTATAAATTAATGAACTCATGCATACCACGAAGTGAGTCACATTACATGGTTGGGATATTATCCTTGGGTGAGAAGGATAGTAGGCTCATGTCGAAAGCAACACTTGGCGGAAGATCCGAAAGCGATTGCTTGGCGGCTTAATGGAATATGCTTGGCGGTTGATCCGAAAGCAAGGTCAAATCAAGTAGGTTCGGAATACTTGGCGATGAGTGCTCGCAAGTATAAAAGTTTTTATTGAATGCTTGGCGATGTGTGCTCGCAAGCTTAAATTTTCTATGTTAAAACTACTTGTTTTGAGTATCACCAAACCCCGAATGGAGGGCGTAAATCCATTCAACATATAGTTCCCGGAAAGCTATATGATTGTTTGCCCACGTGTTTGATGCATTACATATGTGTGATTAACCAACTTGTTTGAATCTTGTTACAAGAAGTTATTTATGGAAATAGTTCTCACTAAGCCTATTAGCTTATACCCCGATAGCTACCTTTTGCAGTTTCCGTACTTATGGCTAAGGCCACGTGGACCATGTGGGCAGGTAATCCCTTTTGAATATTAGAACTCTGGATAAAGTATATCATAGTATTAGCATGCAATATTTATATAATAGCTTAGTAATTTAGGGAATTGTTCCTAAGTATGCATAGTCTTTGCTATGAACAAATATTCATTGTGAATCCTCTTTTCTTAATATGTTTTTATATCTCCTTAAGCTTCATTATTCCATATATGGTCCTCTAAAATTGTGAAAGTAAGCCTTACACTTAATATAAAAGCTTTTGGAAAGGACTAAGGTTGTCATACTTAAGCTTTAATATTGAGTGTGGCGGACTGTCACGTTTAGGGTACCCGTTGGGGCGTTGACAGTAGGTTTGTCGGTTGACTTTCTGATTAGGGTTTAGGCTAAACCGATCACAAAACTTTGGGAGTTTACACTAAACACTTTAATAAATGCAATCTCCAAACACATTATATAAATATATATATATATATTTAACTGCCCAAGATATGTAATACTCCAATAATAAATACAAGGTAACAATATGAAGTGCATAGGTCATAAAGTCACCAACAACACACTAATAAACTTTATCAAAGATTAGGATCCACGCCTAAAAATATACACTAAAGATTGAGAATATAAGCAAATGGAGTCTTTATATCTTCAAATAGCACACAAATAAGATTACAAATCTCCCTAGTCATCGATACCATCAACATTTATAGCCAACAAAGAGATCATTCACGTTAGCTTACTCATTTAACATCAAGAATAAGCCCAGGCAAAGCTCCAGCAAACTCCTCCCGACCTAACCGAACACCCCCCCCCCCCCCCCCCCCCCTTTCCTCTCTCTCTCTCAATTCAAATAAAGGTTCTACACATTATTCTTTCATTTCGTAGTATAAGTAATGGTCTCTCAGCTGATTATTTCACCATATTTGAAGTTTTGAACCCATCTAATATCCAATGTTCAAATTGTAATGAAAGAGGATACATCTAAGGTGAGATAGCCACATTACATTTCATTAAATGAAAATATAACTGACATCAGCCATATTGCTGGTTTATCAAAATTTAATTTGATATTAATTTGATGTTAATTGTCTTGGTTTTTTTTTCTTTTTTTCCTTTCAAAATCTATCATACTTATAACTAAGTTGATTTGTTTCCCTCTTTTATTTACCATATAATCTATTACTTAAGCAAATAAATGGTTTATGTATCTATTAATTTTTTATTCATCATGCCCATTTAAAAAAAAAAATTGTCATAATTACTGACTGTTTGATTTTTTTTTCCTGTTTTATTCATTATGCTATCTATTTCATTAGCAAAATTTATGCATATATGAGACCTAAGCCATAAATAATATTGTGTTATGCATAATAGATGTTACGTATATATGTCATTTATAATATAATATGTGTTTTCAGTGTAATATATATCATAATTAATAAATTTTATCATGTGGTCTTAACACTTATGTCTAATTATAAATATAATGGGAATAAGCCCAATCACTGGAATAAAAACATCTCTTTCAAAAGTACCCTCTTAAATCTTCAAAAATCAGTCCAATCATAGTGTTAGGAGGTCTACCCAGAATATGAAATCCCTAAGGATAGTTGTGGGCAAGAAACATCGTGGCATTTGATCCTCTATTTCCTTCTCAATATGTGTATACAACCTTAATCTCTCATTCTATGCTCAAGAGCTGTTGTATGTCTTTCACCAATATATAGCGAATTAACTTCCAAATTCTACTTTTGGATAAGTTTCACTACTGCTTAATTGTCAACTTTTAAGCATATTTTAACGAATCCACTATTTTAACAGAATCCAATCCTTTGAGGACTCCTCATAGCTCAGCAAGAATGGTAGATACAGATCCTATGTTAAGACAAAAGCTTTTCAACCAAGAACCATTCCAATCCCTTACAATGCCCGTTGTAGTAGTCAATCCCATGTCCGCTTTAAAGGATTTGTTAATACAAGTAGGGGAAGCATCCAGCATATTAATCTTTTCTCCCTTGATACATGAACCATATTAATAATCTTTGCAACTTTGTTAATATCTTGCACTGGATTTAATATCACACCTACATGATATAACACTGCGACAACATTTTCATCAAATAACAACTTATTTCTCTTATTTTATATATACTAGCAACTTACTCTAAAAAATTAATGACTGGGACACATTACTAGCAAAACTGTGCTTCTCACTCAGGCCCTTGAACACCCAATCTTCATAATCATTCTCAAATAAATCATCTAATAATTCTTAAGGAACTAGCCAACACCAAATATTAGAAACCAAAACACAATCTCTTAAAGCATGTGTAAGGGACTTGTTCTTTATACAGCACAACGGGCAACATGTATCCTCTAACATTCCCCTTCTTTCTCTTTCAACATTAGTCAATAATTTACCATGGGACATATGTAAGCCCCCATTTTTCTTAGCAAACTGAACTCAGTTTCAGGAATCAGAACCGGAAACCGAAACCCTAAAAGAATACCCCAGGACTAGTTTGGGACCTAGGAACCCTAAGCCCGGTAATACCAAGAATGAAACCTTGGAACAATAAAATGAGTTAGCTCTAGGATATAGCCTGAATAATATACTGAAACATAAAAAGATCAGATTTTAGAGATTTGTTTCGAACCTGATCGGGATCTATTATAGAAAACCGTCCCAGGACTCGAAAATAGAAAAATATTCCGTATGACTCTTTACAACCGAAATTTAATAAGGAATTCAAAAATACAATTATAGAATTTTTTTGTTTATAAAAATTACAGTGATAGTTTTTTATTGTATTTTCATTATTATCGGTAATTTAATTATCTAATCTACTTTTTTGATTTTAATCATACTATTCATCAAGTACAACCAACCCATACCCTAATCTTACATCCTTACAACCTATTCTTATAATGTTACATCATATTCTTACAATTTACTTTTCCAATACATTTTTTTACTTAAATTACTTATTTAAATTTTGAAAAATTACATAAAACAAATCTCACTTCTCTCTCTCCCCCCCAAACCCAAAATCGGCGCCACTAGCCCACCCCCCTCCCCCCCTCCCTTTTCACACTCTCTCTTATTTTGTTTTATTTTTGTTCATTTATTTACTCAAACAAACTCTAGTTTCATTTCTATAAATACCCCTTTATGTCTTTCATTTTTCACTTTCTCTCTTTTCATTAAAACAAAACTCTTGCAAAAAAATTTTTCTCTCCCTCTCCCCTCTTTAGTTGCCGTGAACCCCCCTTTAACACACACACACACTCTTTTTCTTCAAGTTTTCTTACTCCATATACTAAATAGGTAATAGATCTAAATCCTATCACAAATAAAACATGTAATGACAAGATCATATGTTTGATTCCACAAAAAATCCCCATGAGCTTTATGCAAGAGATATGGAAACACTTAAGCATGATATTCTTCAAATTACAATGTTGTGGATCTTTACACTTAAGTTGTTTTGTTATAGTTTTAGCTATATTATTGCTTATTATTGTTCATTGATATTTTTGTGTATATACCCTGCTACTAACATCATCTTCATAATATCTATCTTGCATTTGCATACATAACATGAATGATATCATAGATCTATTTGTTTGAGTACATAAACGCCATAGATATTTGTCTTATGTACATAAAGACTTGTAGTAGTATGATAATAATGAGAATATGCCAAAAAGTTCAAGATGTATTTTAGTTTCAACAAAAATAATTTTTGGAAATTCGGATGGAAAAAGATACCTATTTTGAAACCTATTTTCTAACTATAAAATGAAGATTTTACATTAAATATGAAGGGCTTAGGAAATAGGTATCATAAAGGAATGATTTTGATGAGTTAAACTTAGTTTTACTAGAGATATTTTCAAAATAAGAAAAGGTTACAAAAGTTAAGTTAGAACTTGTTTCAACTTCAACAAGAACTAAAAATCCGTAATTTAAAGAGTGGATATGTAAACACCTAATTTCCAACCCCAAACTATGAGTTTTATTAAAGAAATGAAAGCCTTAGGGAATAGGTTTGATTAGTAATTAATTTTTAAAAAGATTAAATGAGTTTTACCCAAGAAATAACCACAAAACAATTTAACAAAAATTCGGATTTAGAAATGATCCCCACTTAAACACCTATTTCCAAATTCCAAAACGATGATTTTAATAGAAAAATAGAAGCCTTAAAAATATATGTAGTAAGGACTTAATTTTAGTAAGAATAAATGGATTTTATCAAAGTATATTCTGAAATAAAGGAAAGGTTTCAAAACATAGATCAAACTTATTTTCATCACCAACATTTTTTGTAAAATTCATAATTAGGCAAGACCCCTATTGTCACGCCCCGCCCCCACAGGCGACGGCGATATGATGCCAGGGTAAGCAACCCACCACTGGCTCCCTAGTGATAATGGCCGACACCACCATTGCATCATGGTGACCCAACCAACGCATGCCCGCAGGGTACCACGAGCACTATAGGTATTGTTACCCTTAGACAGAGTTGAACCCAGTCTGCAGACTCTAGGATTCGAACCCCAGACCTAAGGCTTTTGCCTGCCCCAAAGGCAACACCTCTTACCAATTGATCTGATCAATTGGTAAGAGGTGTTGCCTTTGGGGCAGGCAAAAGCCTTAGGTCTGGGGTTCGAATCCTAGAGTCTGCAGACTGGGTTCAACTCTGTCTAAGGGTAACAATACCTATAGTGCTCGTGGTACCCTGCGGGCATGCGTTGGTTGGGGTCACCATGATGCAATGGTGGTGTCGGCCATTATCACTAGGGGGCCAGTAGGGGGTTTGTCTGCCCTGGCATCACGTTGCCGTCGCCTACAAGGGCAGGGCGTGACACCTTTTTATCTATTTTCCAACTCCTAAATAAAGAAATTTATTAAAATAATGAAGGTATTATGCATATAGGTCATCAAGGCTTTATTTTAGTAAAAACAAAGGTGATTTTGCAAGAAACAAAAATAGTTTTTCTAAAACAAGTGTTCTTGAAATTTTTGCAAAGTAAAAGTTTTCTAAAAATTCTTTTTAACCAAATATCATCGAGAACATACATATAGATAGTTCATAACATGTCATTCATGATAATAACTTGTTGATATTGCATGCACATATGATATACCTGGTAGAAACAATGTAAAGTTCACAAAACAATTTTAGAAATATGATTTTTAGCCACTGATCATATACGATTTGATATTTCTAAGACATAAAAGTTTTCAAAACTTAGGAATAACATTGTAAATAGATAGATCTTTCGAAGTAGTAGAAATCAACTTCTTATTTGCGAAATTCCAAGTTAAGATGACTAATTTATGGTCGTTTTAAGTTGGAATTTTTATTAACTATGAAAATTATGAACTTAAAAGTTTTTGTTTAATAAGTTGAAATTAGTTATGGTTTGAAATACTCATTTGGATATTTCTTTCGTTTAGGTGACTTCAAATCCGAGGATTCCTTACCCCCAGATTACTACGAATAGAGACCAGTGTCCATGGCCGAGTGAGTCATACTTCCTACTTACTATTCCGTATTATGCTTGTAAATTATAGTTGCACTAGAATGATAGGCAAAGATAAAAATTAAAAATGCATGATGGGCAATTATGAGATTATGTATGCTATCTTGATGTGTTGAGAAAAATATGTTAAGTAAATCAAAACCGGTTGATTAATTGATGTATGTCTATATGCCATGATTACGAGAGTTTGCAAATTGATTGGTCACCTATTAAATTGCATTATTGATTATCTGGTTTAGTATGTAATATGGACATAATCACTTCACGATGGAGATGGTGCATTTAATCATGATTGGTTCTCCGTGATTCATAAATGGTATGAATGAAATGGGTTGCCCATGAGCCATAAAACGGTACAGTTGATGGGTTGCCCATGAGCCATAAAATGGAACAGTAATTCAAGATAGTATCGCAGGATTCGTTAATCTACTAACCTGGAATAGAGGGTGTAAATCCATTCAACATATTATTTCTGGTTAATCATATGTCCTGTTTGCCCATATAGTTCTTGCATTTCATATGGATGATTAAATCAACTTGATTGAATGTATGTAATTGTGGGATATGTATATTCTGGAAGTATTTACTCATTAAGCTAGCTTAGCTTATACCCCACAGCTTCTTTTTGTTGCAGTTCCCGTACCTATGGTTGACTCCCAGGACTTGGCTAGCTTAGGTAAAGCAAAAATAGGAGTTTCCCCTATAAGTTTATGTTTAGCTTTTGTATAGATTTCCATAGGAAACCTTAAACGCTCGAGTTGTTGTAAAAAACTTTTACATGGACTGATTAATATTTTGCGAGGGAATGCCCCTTAGTATTTCGTAATTGATCCTAAGATATATGTGGTTTATATTTTATACTCATTCTATTAAGTTTTGCTATCTATCTCCAATTGCACAAGTATTCTATTGTCGTAAGGGAACGCCTTGCATTTAATACAAGACTTTTGAATGATGATGTAGTGATTCCTAAGTCTCGTTTAGTATGCGGTGGACTATTATGTTTAGTAAACCTTTGGGGCATGACAACATATGCTAAAGAA